>VCCN01006811.1:1032110-1051130 GCA_006491835.1 Architeuthis dux | reverse complement strand
TGATCACTAAAAAAAAGGTCTGAATTTTCAACAAAAAAACAACTGCACTGTGTCTTGCATGATTGTCCTGGCTATCCCTGATGATCGTGAGACGTGTCCTGCCACTTTAATTCTTCAAGTTAATGCTGCTGGACACAAACTAAGTGATCAATTTAGCATAAACTTACATTGCAAATTGAACCCGCCACTAAAAACCTATTATGGGGGAGATTTTCAACAAAAAAATGTTTTTTTCTGTACATAATAATGAGAAATGTTGAAACTTTCAGCCCTCTAGCTCCACTGGTGCGGCCTGTACGCATGATACATACATAGCCAGCCAGGAATACCAACTTTAAAAAATGAAAGAAATCTATGTTGACGGTTTCGGATGAAGTATGGATCAAGCACCCCCAAAGTGACAGAATTGAAACGGGCACATTTTGCCTCGACACCGGTTGACGTCACTGAAACGTCAGCAGTCTTACCAAGATAAACAAATACGAAGGGTTTTAGGGGAGATCGCAGCTTTAACTTTGCATGGATCTTTTTTGACAAGTTTAAAATTAAAAGAGTGAAATCGAAATTAATAATCTCAACGTTTTTTAAAAACCTTTCTTCATCTAGTCCAGAAAAGCTATGAGCAAATATCCAAAGAAGAAAGAAAGCAGAAGCATTTTTAGAGTTGTGTTACGACAATGTTTACATCACAATGTTGTTTAAATGTTTTAAACGGGCGCAATCCTCATAATTCTGAATAAAACTAATGAAACAGTGTCGAGGCTTCTTAGGTTTCTTTCAGTTTTCAAGTTGGTCTGGCTGGCTGGCTATGTATGTATCAAGACACTCCAATGGAGATAGAGGGCTGAAACTTTCAACATTTACTCCTTATTATAATTCTACAAAAAACGTTTTGGGGTTTTTCTTTAAATTCCCCCCTAAATAGTGTTTTAGTGGCGGGTTCAATTTGCAATGTGAGTTCATGCCAAATTGATCCCTTAGTTTGTGTCCAGCAGCATTAACGTTTGTTTTTTTTGAAAATTCAGACTTTTAAAATTCTTATTCAGAATTATGAGGAGCAGCGCCCGTTTAAAACATTTAAACAACACTGTGATGTAAACATTTTCGTAAGAAAACTCTAAAAATGCTTCTGTTCTCTTTTTGGATCTATACATAGCCAGCCAGCAAGCAAGCCAGCCGGACCAACTTGAAAACCGAAGAAATCTATGTTGACAGTTTTGGTGACAGTTTTAGTTGAGGGTTTCTAATTAAGCAATGTTGACGACAGGGAACGGAAAACTTGACAAACTAATTGTAGCTACCTTTGATTGCTTATATTCTGAGGCGTGGCTGAGGGGGGATATTTATAAAAAAAACACCACCCACGCCCCCAATAGAGAACGGCCATAAGCTTTATAAGTAATAGTCCACCTATTGCATTTCTACTGACATTATACAACATGTCTGGTTAGTCACTCAATAGAAACCGTCACATGACCAACGTCTTTTGGCAGCAAGGGGTGATCAACTAAAAAAAATGAAAAGGGAGTGATCAATTAATAAGTTACCTCTCTCACCTTTTGTTGGGAAATTAGCACTAAAAAAAGTCTGAATTTCAAAATGACAAGCGTAAATGCTGCCGGACACAAACTAAGTGATCAATTTAGCATAAGCTTACGTTGCAAATAGAACCCCCACTAAAATCCTATTTAAGGGGAAATTTTCAAAACGTTTATTCTACACATAATAAGGAATAAATGTTTAAATTTCTAGCCCTCTAGCTCGATTGGTGCGGTCTGTACACGTGATACGTGAAGTCATCTTTTTAAAATCCAGTTCAGCAGCTTTGTAACGCTAGATTAGTCACACTATATTTATGTTCATATCTAAGAGTGTAGACCAGCTATACCTTTTGTCTACAAGACAAAAAGAAGTACTGTTTTCAAATTCCAGTTCAGCAGCTTTGTAACGCTAAATTAGTCACACTATATTTATGTTCATAAGTGTGTAGACCAGCTACACCTTTCATATTTTGCATACATAGCCCCAAAATATGTCCGAATACAATGGTATAAAAAAGAAGATTCGTTTACTTAAAGCATATTTCAGACTCTTTTTAAAGTCTGTGTACATAAAGTGGGGATCAATAAAGTGGGGTATAGGTTTTCTATTGTTATTAAGTAATAAATGCTGTATAGTTGGGTGAAGATCCGATGCGTCCAGGAAAGAAAGAAGACTCGAAAGTTGTTTGTAAACAAATGTGAACATATTTTTATTTCTTAAGTTACATTTTGTCGGCCGGAGAGTGAAGCGTGGGGGAGAGATGATGGGTGTCGAGAGACCGTTCCCAACAATGGGGAACTTGGTCTTATGCCTTCCCAGCTCTAGGCGGTCTGCCTCTGAGTTCCGAGTTTCTCCGTCTCCTCTCTGAGCTTTATGGGTTTTCGAACGTCCACGCGTGTATGTTCAACATCCTGTTTTCGGAATGCATATTTCCTAAGATGACTGGGGTCACTTTCACTTCGGCACAGGTGTTTGGCCCGGAAATGACCTTTCACGACAGTATATCATACCATAAGTAATAAACAGATCCCTCCATGATTAATATGATTATGGTCTCTGTTTGGTGGTCGGCAAGAGGAATCATTCACTAGGACTTCTTGAATCCTCGCGATTTTTATATTTGTTCATTAATATTGATCTTTGGTCCAAATTCTGTTAATTTTGAAGCTGTATAAGGATGTTAATAATAATGAACTTGTTTTGCAATGCACTGAATGCTTTTTGCACTCAGTGTATTAGTCTACGTTCTGTCTATATCAATCAGTCTATTTTAGTCTAGTCCTATTTCCCCAGAGAGCATCTCTATTCCTATCTATCCGAGCAATATTCATAATGGAAACAAACAAAATCTGTTTTTGTCTGTCTACACAATTGACTTCATTAGTTTCATTGTGGGTGCCACGTGACTGGAGGACGTTGTTGTTGGTCGAATGCAGTCACGCGTCGCTTCTTGTGTTGCAACCCTCTGAGGTGTCAGAGTGAGGCCAACAGGTACTACACCTTTCCCCAAAGGTGAACTGACTAGGAATGGGCGTTCAACATCCAGAGGTATTCGACTGTATATGTATAATTCTGTCTGTTAATCTATCTATATATTAATCTATGTTATGTCTATATAGACAGTGAGTGAATACATTGCGGATACATTTCAAAAAGTTCATTTTAACATCCTAATACAGCTTCAAAATTAACAGAAGATGATTAATAATTGTAACATAATACACATAAGTTACAGAATAAACCACATATGTTTAAAATAATGAATATTGTACGACATTATGAAATGTGTTTTTATGATTATCATAATACGGTGAACTGAAATAGCTATACTTATTTAGTGTGGTAGGGACTAACAAAAAGTCTTGTGGTAGCCGTTTACTGCGCAAAATCTTTCACGGTAGACGAAATAAAGACATCCCTTAACGGTCTGTTGAATTCTATGTGGATAATGATGTTTGTCTAACTCTTCCAGTTCCAACTCCATAGACATTGTTACCATCATCTCTGTCTATTTGTTTATCTTTCACGCTAATTATTTCTGTGTTTCATACTTCATTTCCCTGATAATTTGAGGCGTATTTCTCAATATTGAATTGTATCTATTATCTAGTTCGTTTTGTTCTTCTGTTTGTGCTTCTTCTGAGTTGGTCTCTTTTGCATTTTGTTAGAAACAGTGGATGAAGTATGGATCAGGCACCCCCAGATTGACAGAATTGAAACGGGTACATTTTGCCTCGACACCGGTTGACGTCGCTGAAACGTCAGCAGTCTTACCAAGATAAACAAATACGATGTGTTTTAGGGGAGATCGCAGCTTTAACTTTGCATGGATCTTTTTTGACAAGTTTAAAATTAAAAGAGTGAAATCGAAATTAATAATCTCAAAGTTTTTAAAAACCTTTCTTCATCTAGTCCAGAAAAGATATGAGAAAATATACAAAAAAGAAAGAAAGCAGAAGCATTTTTAGAGTTTTGTTACGACAATGTTTACATCACAATGTTGTTTAAATGTTTAAAATGGGCGCTCCTCATAATTCTGAATAAAACTAATGAAACAGTGTCGAGGCAAAATGTGTCCGTTTTAATTCTGTCAATTTGGGGGTGCTTGATCTATACTTCATCCGAAAACTGTCACCAAAACTGTCAACATAGGTTTCTTTCAGGTCTGGCTGGCTGGCTATGTATGTATCAGGCGTATATGACTAGCTAGAGGGCTGAACATTTCAACATTTACTCCTTATTATATGTCTACAAAAAACGTCTTTGGGTTTTTCTTTAAATCCCCCCCTAAATAGTGGTGGGTTCCTGACAAAATGTCCCTTAGTTTGTGTCCAGTAGCATTAACGTTTATTATTATTTTTAGTGATCACTGCCCAACAAAAGGCGAGAGAAGTAACTTCGTATTTTTAATTGATGCTGTCAAACGATGTTGGTCACCTGACGGTTTCTATTGAGTGACTAACCATACCTGCTATTTAGTTTGTTTTGTTCTGTGTTTGTTTCTTCCGAGTTGGTCTTTTTCGTATTTTGTTTTTATTTTAGTGTTTATATTCCCTCTTGAAGCATTAAAGTGGTAACCAACAAAAGGCGAGAGAAGTAACTTATTCATTGATCATGAGACGCAAATTGAAATGGTATGTACACGTCTCAGGCAAGACAGCGGGGGCTACGAAGACCTCCTAAACACATTTAAAAGACGCAAATTGAAGTGGTATGGACACGTCTCAGGCAAGACAACAGGGCTACGAAGACCTCCTAAACACATTTAAAAGATTCAAATTGAAGTGGTATGGACACGTCTCAGGCAAGACAACAGGGCTACGAAGACCTCCTAAACACATTTAAAAGACGCAAATTGAAGTGGTATGGACACGGCTCAGGCAAGACAACAGGGCTACGAAGACCTCCTAAACACATTGAAGAGACGCAAATTGAAGTGGTATGGACACGTCTCAGGCAAAACGGCGGGGGCTACGAAGACCTCCTAAACACATTTAAAAGACGCAAATTGAAGTGGTATGGACACGTCTCCGGCAAGACAACGGGGGCTATGAATACCTAAACACATTGAAGAGATGGGGCTAGCCAAGACAATCATGCAAGACACAGTGCAAGGAAGGAGAAGGAGAGGCAGACAGAGAAAGAGTTGGGGAGGACAACTATCCTAGAATGGACAGGCATGAAGCTGAGCGGCGCCCTTAGAGAATCTCAGAATAGAAAGGACTGATGATGCAAGTTTGGTTATTGCAGATTTTACAAATTCAGGAATGTATTTTGTTCGTGGATGTTATGATCTTGTGAATATTTCATGATATTCAGAGGATTGGCGGCGCCTGTCTGCTTTGGTCACAAGGACTTAAAAACAGATTCCCAGGCGTATTACTGACAAGATGGTTGCCAAGTCAATTGCGGGTCTCCGCGGTCGGCCAGGCTAAAGGATTGTTGATAATGATGATTTCCTCTTGGCGTCTCTTCATTTCCATCGTAATTTATTCTTGCTGGTTTTTCTTTGTTTCATATTCTCCCGTCATTATTCGTCTGTGTTTAATTTCGTCTATTTCTGCTTCAGTTCATCTGTTTGTTTTTTTCCCGTTTGGGTCAATTGCTTTTGGGTTGGTGCCAACATTTTGGGATTCTTATTTTCATGTTTACAATAAATCTTTTTTTTCTTTCTTTTCTTTTTTCTTTCCTTTTCTTTTCTTTCTTTCTTTCTTTTCTTTTTTCTTTCCTTTTCTTTTTTGTCCTTGTCAGCATTTTTAATCAGCTCAGAAAGAACAACTAAAAAATGCCTACGTCATTATCACTGAAAACTGAATAATCTTGTTACAGATCACAGACTGTGAGAACAGCTTGTAATAATTATTCATTGCCAGTGTATCCCTGTCGTCGATTCTAGAGCATTAATTAATCACCACTGCTCACTACACCGGTTATTCATGCGTTCTTACATGTATATGTCTCTATGTATCCGGACTCCGCGTAGCCCTTACTGTTCATAGGAGAAACCTGAGATTTTGCACACACACACTCTCCTCGATGAGAAGGGAAAATATTTTCTTGTTTTTTGAAAATTCCCCACATAAATAGGTTTTTAGAGGGAGCTTCAATATGTAATGTAAGTTTATGCTAAATTGGTCACTAGTTTGTCCCCGCTTGTTTGTTTTTTAAATTCAGACCTTTTTTTGTGATCACAGTCCAACAAAAGGCGAGAGGAATAACTTATTCATTGATCACCATTTTCTCCAACTTTTTAATTGATCACCTCCAACACAGTATATATGGGTGGCGGTGATTTATCATTTCTCTTGGAATGCTAGTCTCGTCTTTCTTTTTCTCTTTCTTTTTTCTTTCTTTATTTTTCTTTCTTTCCTTTTTCCTTTTTTCTTTCTTTCTCCTTTCTTTCTTTCTTTCCTTCTTTCTTTCCTTTCTTTTCTTTCTTTCTTTCCTTTCTTTTTCTCTCTTTCTTTTTCCTTTTTTCTTTCTTTCTTTCCTCCTTTCTTTCTCTCCTTCTTTCGTTTTTCACTTTTTTTTCTCTCTTTCCTTCTTTCGTTTTTCACTTTCTTTTCTTTCTTTCCTTCTTTCTTTTTCACTTTCTTTCTCTCTTTCTTTCTTTCGTTTTTCACTTTCTTTTATCGTTTTTCACTTTTCTTTCTTTCTTTTTTTCACTTTCTTTCTCTCTTTCTTTTCTTCTTTCGTTTTTCACTTTTCTTTCTTTCTTTTTTCACTTTCTTTCTCTCTTTCTTTCCTTCTTTCTTTTTTCACGTTCTTTTCTTTCTTTCTCTCTTTCTTTGTCAGCTTTTTCATTCTTTCTTCATTTCCTTTCTCTCTCTTTTTCGCCTCCACCCTTCTCTCTCTTCTGATCTTAATCTCCATTCTTTAATCACGATCCTTTCTAGATGTTATGTTCGTTTCCTTCGTACAGTCCTTCTTTCTTTCATCTTCTTTATCTTCTGTTGTCAAACTTTCAAGTTTGACCCTGCAGCAGCCACTTTTGTTTTCTATTCAATTCTGCAATCCTTGACCTCTCCAGAAGCAACATAAATAAAGTTGTCCAAGATATCTCAGTAAGTGGCTTCATTATACAAAAGAAACTTCAATTCATTCCTTATTTATCTGTCTGGGTATAATGGTCTTCTCAGACCGATACTTGACTGGAACCGTTGCATAAGAGCCTCGTAAATCAACCTCTAACATTATGGATAATAAATAATAAAACTGTTCAGCTTTTTTTACTTTTTTTCTTCCTGGATAATTGTGGTAATAAAGTAATCATAAAGATCTCCCTTTGTTACCAAAGAAAACGGAAGTGATTACTTCCTCTTATTAGAACTCTCCTATAACTATATAAAGAGAGGTACTTCAGACTCCATGTATGAGTAAGCAAATGTAAGTTGAATAAAGCTTTTCACAAACAAATCTCTCGTCTCTCATTCATTACACATAGCCAGCCAGCCGGACCAACTCAAACACTGAAGAAATCTATGTTTACAGTTTTGCTGACAATTTTGGTTGACGTTTTCTCAAAAAATAAATAAATACATGAAAAATAATAAAAGACTTCAGACTCCATATATGAGTATGCACATGTAAGTTGAATAAAGCTTTTCACAAACAAATCTTTCGTCTCTTATTCATTACAGTAATAAATGTTATTTTCTGATTGATTTCGTCTAAAAAGTATAGAAAATGTCAATCTTCCCCTTCAAACTTTGCTTCTGAGACCAGGACAGTGATAATTTGAAATCTACTTATTTCAAACGGGCAAATATGTACATTTTTAATCACATAAAGTAAGAAAAACAATTACATATGAATATCAGTGTCTTGGTCATAAAAGCAAAGTTTAAAGGTAATGATTGACATTTTCTATACTTTTTATACATAAGCGATTAGAAAATAACACTCACTACCCAGGAACAAAGATCGTGTTGCACGGTGTAATAGAGCCTTCAATTAGCGAACCAGACAAGTTTTATTTGTAACAGCAATAATATCTTTATTATTTTTATTACATGAAGCATTGCCAACCATTTGTATTATTAATAAGTAGTATAAAACCAACTAAAATTAGGATGAAGGTAAAAATTAGTCAAATTTAATAAATAAAATGGCGTGTCAAATATTTCATCCAATAATAATAATAATACTAATAATAATGTAGACCCACAAACAAAAGTCTAATGGATTGAAAAAACACAAAAACCGAAAATTACATGTGAAAAAAACTGATAAAAAACTGATAAAAAACCGATAAAAAACTGATAAAAAAATATATCCATGAATAATTTTCAGATTAAAAGTCTATTTTTATACGTAAGTCTACTTTGCATTTTTTTTTGTATGTTTTCATTTGTTATACAATACATAATTTATTTTTCAAAACTGTCATTTTTCCCAAATTATTGATTGAAAGCACATTTCTTTCCTTTAACTTGCCAATGTAACTGTAATGGTGTTATGATTTGTGTATCCGGACACCTGGGCGGAAATTGTGGGTGAACCCGGTCACCTCAGGAAATGGGTATATTGTCTAAATATTGTCAGTGTTCAAAACAGGAAATTGGAACCGGTGATTGACACCGTGTGACACCACGTAGGCGTTGCAGAGACCTATAAAGTAGAAGACTGCCATCCCTGGGAGCGGACAGAAATCTCGACACTCAAAGAAGAGTCCCGAGACTGCTGTCCCTGTTAGGGACAGACTGGCGGTTCTCCTTATCTCTCTCTTCCACTCGTCACTCTCCGGCCGACAAAGATGTATGTCGAGTAATAAAAATATGTCCAGATATTTTTATAAGCAAGTCTTCGAGTTTCCTTTCTATCCAAGTCCGGGACACCCCAGTATACAACAATGGTAAACTGGACCGTTACTTTCCGTCCGTTGTATGGAAGTGGGGATTCTATTTATTCAGTTACTTCCCTTGTGAAGGTTGTTATCTAGGCTTCTTTGATTTTTTAATGACGATTTGTTGGTGCTTTTATTGAGGGTTTTTTTTTGGGGGGGGCTGCCCGAGAGTGCACACGAGGAACCCCCTCTCGGGAAGGGGGGGGGGCTCCGCACTCTCCCTGGTGGACCCACGCGCACCCTCCAGACAAAAGCCGTGAAAAGTAACTTATTCATTGATCACCACTGTTTCCCATTTTTTTAATTGATCACCTCCAACACGACCTGCTGCCAAAAGACGTTGGTCAAGTGAGGGATTCTATTGAGTGACTAACCAGACTTGTCTATATATCTTCTCTTCATTTTCCTCCTTCTTCTTCTTCTGCTTTAACATCTCTTTCCTTTAGTCATTTTGATGTTATTCTTTTTTTTTCTGTACCGTTTTCTTTCTTTCTCTCTTTCTTCCTTTCTTCTTTCATCCTTTCTTTGTGTGTTTCTTTCTTTCTTTCTTTCTATTATCTACCAGACAAATGTTCCATTGTGCATTTCAATTTCCAATTATCAAGCCGCCAATTCTTTTATTGTGTGTTATCTTTTATTATTTCCGACAATACAACTTCCTGAAAGAAATGCTTTATTCATTTCCGTGTTTTATGACCATATATTTCCCATCGATTTTTGTGGCTGATTGACAACCTCTCCATACATCTTCACAGCTGTTCATTTGAAGAACACACGCTTTTCATGCGAAGACAAAAGAGCGTATTGTTTCTTTAAAATCTATTGTAGAAGTAAATTACTTTTCATTAATATAACGCTGCCAGTTCCCCAGGGAATGATCATCTCAGTGTTGAAAAAAACAAAGATGTAGAGGGGGGAAGAAGAAAAGTTGAAGAGGAAAAAGTAAAAAAACATTTTTTTTTAAAAAGTAACATCTAAAGACCGCCGGATGCAACACACGCCAGACGGAAGCCTAAAAAAATATTTGAACAGAAACGTGTTAAAAACAACAAAGATGAGGTTGTGTGGGAGTAATGACAAAAAAAAAACAGATGGAAATGATAGGGGTCTTTTTCGTTAGTCACCACCATTCCCCACCACTCTAAATAAGTATAGCTATTACAGCCCACTGTATTTTTGATAATAAATAACTGTTTAATAGTCAAAATGTTTTTCAATAAATATCCATATTCTTATCCTTTTTATTATTGTTGGCCCTGTCGGCTGGGGCCTAGAATACGCCGATTGCATCCCCTGCAGAGGGCTAAGACCGGCCCCCCACTCAAACAGGCGCCACCTGGTTTTGCACCAAAGTCGCAAGACTCTAATTTTAAAAAAAACCTTTGACCAAAGTCGCAAGACTCTAATTAAAAACAAATAACATTTCACCAAAGTCGCAAGACACTAATTAAAAGAAACCCCCCCCCCCAAAAAAAAAAACCGTTGACCAAAGTCGTAACACTCTAATTAAAAAGAAATAACCGTTTGCCAAAGTCGCAAGACACTATTTGGGGGATTTTAAACTGATTTCTGCATTAAATGACCCGTCAAGGGTTGATAAACCGCTAAGCAAATCAATCAATCAATCTTTATTATTTTTTAATTAAAATGTTCTATTATCTATAAAGTTTACATAAAGGATTAAATATAAAGACAATTATTAATTAATTAGGAACCCATTTCAGTCCGGCATCGGTGTTAGCGATTGCTAAACGGGCTCGATCGAACCCGCGTCCACCCTGGAAGCATCCTATATGCGGCCCTGCTCTTTACCACTGAGCTAACGGCACTTTCATGACAAAGGCAGCGGTCAGAAACATACACATTCGCTCGCCTCTTTATTCTAACCGATCGTATCATTGGGCACGTGATATGAAGTGCCCCATATGTCGACAGTGTGAAAGGCGAGCGAATGTGTGTGTTTCTGACCGCTGCCTTTGCTATGAGAGTGCCGTTAGCTCAGTGGTAAAGAGCAGGACCGCGTATAGGTTGCTTCCGAGGTGGACGCGGGTTCGTTTCTTTATACATTTATACGATCTAGGCCGCCCGTTTAGCAATCGGGGGCTGATATGAGTTCCAAATTAATTATTAATTAATTAATAATTGTCTTTATAATTATCATATTCTGTCGGATATAACATTTATCCATTCCTTGATTTCATAAAGGATTAAACTAAGATTATGTTCGTTTATTAGTTGTTAACGTTCCAATATGGTAGGTATGAATAAAATGGACGAACTTTTCCGCGTGAAATCGACACGTGAGAAATTTAAAAATCTGTCAAAAATCAGCATATTATTCGATTTTAATAAGAATTTCGATACTTATTTATTAAAGTCCGAATTTTTAAAAAAAATCATTTTCCATTCCAAATTTCGGATTATTCCTACCCCACCTTTTATTAATTAGATGATTTATTTATTTTATATAATCATGATTTCGTTGATTTTTATGCATTTTACAGAGATATCCCTAGAGATACTAATTAGCTTTACCCTTTTTTTAGAATATCCAGGAACTGCTGGAACAGAACTCTTACTTTGGGATTAAGAAAATAGGAAAATTATAGTAAAATAATCTTTTTTTTCGGTAAATCTTTAGTTTTATTCGATTAATTATAATTCAGGCTTTTGATCTGTGAAAACGATTTTTTTAATCAATATTATTTTTTTAAAAGATTTTTCATCATTTTTATCGATTTATTCCGATATTTTTGAAATTTTTGAGATGGATATTGTTTATTCTTTCTATATCGCTATTCCACTGAAACTCTGAAAAATATTATAAACAAGGATGAATAATTAAATATAACGAAATGATGACTGTATTTTTCCTATATTTTATTCTGCTTTTTGTTTATGTAAATTGACCGCTATTTCAAATTATGGGAGCTGCAGACGACAACATGCCGTTTTTTCTACGGCGCAGCTGTCGTACATTTTAATCCTGTTTATTTTTTCCACTCAAATATATGTGTACTGCATTGTGTCGCTAAAACGCTTGAAATTTGTTTTAATTTGTGTTCATTTTGTTCATACCTACAATATGGGCTGTCCTTTTTAGATTGTAATAGCGCCCGTATTGAACCTCTGTCTCCAAACCTGCTCGATTTCCAAATGCAATGCTGTCTGGAGAGAGATAAAAAATAATCTTTTTTTAAAAGTCCAGAGACGAGTGACTAAGTTAGTACCGGAATTAAAAAGTATGAATCATGAGGATAGGCTAAAAGTGTTAGGATTAACATCGTTAGAAAATAAGAGAGATCGGGGAGACTTAATAGAAATGTTTAAGATTATGCGTGGTTTAGAAGTAGCAATCCCTGATGTATTTTTTTACTAGAAGGGAGTACAAGGGACTGAGAGGCCACACATATACGGTAGAAGCAAATAGAAGTAGATTGAATATCAGAAAATTCTATTTTAGCAATAGAGTGGTAGGATTTTGGAATGGATTAGCAGAATATGTAGTGCTATCAATAGATGTAAATGATTTTAAGAAGAAGAACAACAACAAGAACAAGAAGAACAAGAACAAGAACAAGGACAAGAACAAGAACAACAAAGATTTAAGGCCCTAGATATTGTGTAAATATGATTGTTATGATGTGTGCTTGTATATACAAATTGTATACTTTTTTCACTGGCAAACCTGTAACGAGTGAAACACCTAAAAACAATGAAAAATGTTAACCAAGAAATAACGTAGGAATAAAAAAAAAGGCAAGAAATAAGAAATCTCAGACGAAGCGAACCATTTGCTTGCATTGTTTCAAAAGCACAACGCATAACAGTCTATCGGTTATCTCCCCTTTGATAACCGTATTCTGGTGATGGATTTTAAGTTATTAGATTATTTTGGTTTCTGAAGCTACTTAATTTGGTCGCAAGACCAGACAAATTTGATCTTGTGCGGCAAAAGACATCTGGCAAACCTGTTTGTAACAATCGTTTTCTTTTTCTTTATCTTTTATTACACCAGGGAAGAAAACGGCGCCGGACAGACCAGGAATGTATGTTTGGAATTTACTCTTTCTACTGTATTTAATACGATTCAAGAGACCATTTAGATATGAAATGAGTGAGTGTTTTCTTTTATCAGATAGCAGAATGAATTGTGTTTGGGTTATTTACCTCTGAAGTAGATGAAAAGGTATACGTATTACACCATGTCTGTCCATTCGACTTTGCGTTCGCCTTTCCGTCCGTCTGCCTGTCTGTCTGTCTACAAAAGTTCTCGATTAATTCCAACGTGGAACGGTGTGTCATGGGCTAAACCATCCAGGAATTGAGAGATATTTTTCCATTATCTCCAAAAGTTCTCGATTAATTCAAATGACATTTTGCCAAAACAAGAAGTGATTCAATTTTGAGGTGGGTCCAGCATTTTGTTTTCGATTAAGAGATATTTTGCGTTCGTCTTTCTGGTCGTCTGCCTGTCTCTCTGTTCGCACAATATCTCCAAATGTTCTTAATGAATTTCAATGAAATTTTGTAGAACGGCGGTTCATGGCATAAGGAATAATTCGTTATATTTTTGAGCGGATCCAGGAATCGAGAGATATTTTTCCATTTTTTCATACATTTATGTATTCACTCATGTCTGTCCACACAATATCTCCAAAAGTTCTCGATTAATTCCAATGACACTTTGCCAAAACGAGAAGTGATTAAATTCTGAGGTGGATCCAGCATTTTGTTTTCGATTAAGAGATATTTTGCGTTCGTCTTTCTTGCCGTCTGCCTGTCTGTCTGTTCGCACAATATCTCCCAAAGTTCCTAATGAATTTCAATGAAATTTTGTGGAACGGTGTACCCAGCATTTTTTTTTTTTTCGATTGGGAGATATTTTTATCATTCTTCATGAAAAGAGGTTAAAAACGAACAGCTAATAAAAATGCATAATTTTAAATTTCAAGGGAAGTAACTCAATATTTGTACATATTTTGAGAATTGTGTTCTCTCCCTTGTTTTTTTTTTTTTGTTTTTTTTACATTCAGTTTTTAGTTATTGTATGTTGTTGGCAGTGGTATGATCTGTCTGAGTGCTTTCTAGTCATATAAAGAAATAGTTCTCAAAAAGTCATTACTGCTTGAAGTGGTTCCAGATCTGTTTTATCAAATGACGTGTCCGTAACTTTATCTCCCTTGGCTGTCTGAATCGAAAGGTTCGACCGGATGGCCGTCTCAACTATCAGTGACATTATATGATAGTGTGATGCAAGCTCAGAAAGAACGACTAAAATGCACTCAAAGGCCGCATACCTCAACCAGCGTCATAATCACTGAACACTTAATAATCAGGTTACAGATCACAGACTATGCCGTAACAAAAGCTTGTAATATTTATTTATTGTCAAAAATTACGACTGGCTTATTAATTATAGAGCATTAATGATAAATAGTTTTACTTTTCCAGAAACAAAATAATCTCTTTTAATCTCGCCTGTCCCATTTCCACCTTTTACATTCTGTGAGTTGGGGGTTGTCGTGCTGGTGGAGGCAGGAGGCAGTATGCAGTGTTGACTGGATGGAGAGGGAGAAGGAAATTGAAATTGCAATTGAAATGTCATACTCCCTTTTCCCCATAACAGACGGACCAACCAACACACACTGTTCATTATATGTTAGATAATTTATAATTATTTGTTATTGCATTAAACTGTCATTGTGTTGACATCAACGTGATGACGTCATTACTGTGCTTTTACATCCGAAAAGCCGAAACATTCTCACAATTCTAACAAAATCGAAAAAGATTCCTGGATCCACCCCAAAATGTAATCAATTGTTCCCTGCCACATGGCTCACCTTTCCACAAAATTTCATTGAAATACATTGAGAACTTCCTGAGATACATATGGACAAACACATAAACAGACACACAAAAGCTTGTAATAATTATTATATATTACTAGCAGTAACCTGTGGGAATTCCATGGTTTAATTAGAAACAACCATCAAGGATTAAAGATCAATTTGACATTTTAATGCTCTATTCATGAGTTACATACATATGCAAATTCTATATAGAATACAGCAAAATAAATCGAATAAATTAAACCAATGTACAAAACTATTGAAAAGAATATTTTACTCATTTATAACTTCATGATAAAGAATATTTTTCGTAAAAGTAATTCCTCTTTTAGAGCACTGGCCTTCTTCATTGCCACTTCAAATTTTAAAGCAAACATTTGTGGAAGAAATTTTCTTTAAAAAAAACAGTGTTTGTTTGCAAACTGAATTAAAAATGTATCGTTACTCTTTGTGATCGTGAATACAAACTTTTTCTCCATCTTCATTTGTAAACAAAATAAAACAAAAGCGATAATATTACTTTTTATTCTTCCACGCTTTCTTTCTCTTCCTCTACCTACCTAATCTCTTATTGACGTAATGGTCAGGTTTGTGGTGTCTTCATCTCTCTCTTAACCAGTTTTTAGCGTGACATGGCAAATAGAGATGGCAGCGGTTACGCATTTTAATAATATAGATTATTTATAATTATATAATTGCACTTCCATTATGATGACATGACAGTAATGACGTCATTACTGTGTTATTACATCGGAAAAGCCGAAAAATTGTCCTATCTTGCAATTTTGACAAAATCGAAAGGAATTCCTGGATCCACCCCGAAATTCACTCAATTGTTCTCTATACCATGGCTCACCTTTCCACAAGATTTCATTGAAATTCATTGAGAACTTTCTGAGATATTGTGTGGACAAACACATAAACAGACAGACAAACATAGGTGAATATATAAGATATGTCCAACTTCATTGGCAGAGGTAAAAATATGATGCAAACATTTCTAAGAGACAGACAAAAAAGAAAAAACAAAAACAAAAATGGAAAGAAAACAAAAAGGAGAAATATTTGAATATTTGAATTTGAATATGTTCTCCTTGAAGCCTTTAACATCGTAAATGATCTAATGGAATCTAATGATTCCAATTATTATTATTTAATTGAAGACAAAAAAGGACACCGAGTGTATTATTTTTGGTAATGATTGCAATGCATCCATTCTTCTTATTATTATTTTTCTAGTTTACATAAATTTAGCAAACAACTGTTTCAGAACTTTGAATTAGATTCTTAGAAATAATGTTTTCTTATTGTACATGTTTACCACAAAAAAATACTTTTTTAAGTATAGAAAAATATAAATATCTGTGTGAATCATTCACCCTTCATTCAACCTTCTGGTTTCATTCATCTCTAAGATATATTTTATTCCACCTTGGGTGAATCATTCACCAGTTTAGGATGCAGTTCCCTAGGAGAATATATGAAGAGGTCTATGTAAATTTATTACCTGACCTAGGTAGATGTATTCATCGAACTCTTCTAGAATCTCACCTTCTAAAACGTGAATAGAGACATTCTGAAGAGCGCCAATGTGCTTAAAGCGTAAAGTATACAACGGCTGCATAATACCAGCCATGACGTAGGGATGCGAAACATGGAAATTAACCAAACGAGCTGAAAACCAACCATGGAAAGAGCAATGCTGGGGATAACTATAAGAGATAGGAAAATATCAACATGGATCAGAGAGAGGACTAGAGTGGAGGATATTATACAACTAATTAAACAGCAAAAATGGAGATGGGCTGGACACCTAGAAAGAAAACATGACAATACATGGGGGGAAAGACTAACCGATTGGTGCCCATGGGACAGTAAACGAAGTAGGAAAAGACCAGACACAAGGTGGAGGGACGAGATAGAAAGGTTTGCCGGTAAGGCTTGGCAGAGGTTAGCACAAGAGAGGTTGTCGTGGAAGAAGATGGGAAAGGTCTTTGTCCAGCAGTGGACTTATAACGGCTGATGATGACGATGTAAATTTACATTAGATAAACATTGAACAACAGAAACCTTTACTGCAGTAGATATAACAATGATGGAAATAAACTACAAGTCTGAAATTCAGACTATAGATGCAATAAATAGTTTGATCTCTATTATAAAGCCCTCTAGTGGCTTTAATAGCTGCCCTTACTTTAAAACCCCTACCTTTGAAAGCCCACTCCTTTCAAAGTTCTCACCTTTAAAAGCACCTTCATTTAACAGCCCCTTCAAGCCATTATGTCTTTCACCCTTCATGTTTATTTCTCTCTTCATGTATCCCTGTAGTTTAATTCACCACTAAAATAATTCCATTCACCTTTAGGGGAATCGTTCACCAATTTAATAAGCCCTGGTATTACTTATTCTTTCGATAATTGATCTTACTGATTTCCTGTACATTCAGATAAAAGTCAAGACGGCAGATTCATTGTCCATAGTCCCGTGGCCCAGGACAGGGTTATTGTCACCTCACCTTACGAGTGTGTCTTGGGCAAGATAATCTGACGGAGCCCATCCCTCTCCAGGCTCCCCGATGCTGGTCCTTGTGCTAAGTGCTTAGCAAAGAGGCATTGAGTATCATTTTAAAAGTATTTGTTATGCTATGGATTGAACCCACGACCTACCGAACCGGAGCCGAGCACTCTCCCACTGGGCCACGGTGATGGCGAATGAAAGGCGTCAAAAGAAGAAAACGGGGGGAAATAAAATGAAGGAACGAAGGAAAGAAAATGAATATCTAGCATTCCAAGGGAAATTATGAATCACCACCACCCATATATGCTTCTTTTTGTCTTGTAAATTAAACAGTAGTGGTGGGCAGTGAACACTAAAAAGAAAAACGAGTGAGAATGCTGACACAAAACTAAGGGAGCAATTTAGCATAAACTTACATTGTAAATTGACCCCCCCCCCACTAAAAACCTAGTATTTTCTTTTTTGTGGGGGTTGGGGTTCAAAAAACAAAAATCATTATCCCTACTCATTGAGGGGAGTGTGTGTGCAAAATTTCAAGTTTCTACTATGAACGATTATGTCTGGGCGAAATCCGGATACATAGATAGATATATAGATAGATACATATAAATGTCAGAACAACCTACACTCAGCAACAGTGATTAAACTGGTCTGTTGGTGATAGCGGTGATTAACAAGCCAGGCTTGTTTGTTTTATTCAGTCATGCCAGGCACAAAACGACCAGTGTTGAACTCATTAAAGAAAATGAAGAACTAACATTCCCGGGGAAATTATGAATCACCGCCACCCATATATGCTGTGTTGGGGATGATAAATTAAAAAGTTGGGAAAAGGGGTGATCAATGAATGAGTTAATTCTCTTGCCTTTTGTTGGGCTGTGATCACTAAAAAGATCTGAATTTTCAAAAAGAGTAAGCGGGCACAAGAGACCAATTTAGCATAAACTTACATTTCATATTGAACCTACCTTTGAAAACCTATTTAGGTGGAGGGGGGATAATTTTCAAAAAACAAAAAAAACACATTTTCCCTACTCATTGAGGGGAGTGTGTGTGCAAAGTTTCAAGTTTATATTCTGAATGTTTAGGGCTGGGCGAATCCGGATACATAAATAGATATATAGATGCATATAAATGTCTGAATGAATCACCTAAACCCAGCAACAGTATTTAAACAAGTATTGTGGGTAGCGGTGATTAAACACGTGTAAAGATAAAGGAAGGGAGATTAGAACGAGAAGAAAGAAAAGGTGGAAGGGAGCAGAGTGGGGGAATGCATTGAATGATGTTGTGTTCTCAGAGGATGTAAGATCTATTTTTAGAATGTTAAGCAGGTGAGGTATATTCAGCCTGAGTCTGTGGGGAGATGAAAAACATCGAGATATCAAAGAATTTCAGGTGTTCGTCTAGAGCAAATGGATGTAGAGAACACCTGCGAACCAACACGAACAAAGCAACGCATCCACTAGAAAATGGGTACGTGTGTGTGTGTGTGTGTGTGTGTGTGTGTGTGTGTGTGTGTGGAACTTGGTAAACACTATACACATTCATTTACTTGTAGATTTGGAAATGCATTCGCGATAATACCCGATATTTTATAAAAATAAGAGGTTGGGTTCGTAGCCTCTACCGGTTGCTGATTTTTCGTCTTCAGGAGGTGTGAACTGAGGAAAGTCTGGTGCAGAATATGCCTGATGGGGTTTCTATAGAAGATCCTGGAACTATGTTCTTATTAATAATTTAAATTAATTACTTCGTAAA
>VCCN01006811.1:854174-870316 GCA_006491835.1 Architeuthis dux | reverse complement strand
GAAATTGTTAGTTTTTAGAAAAAATGTTTTTTATGGTTTTACGATGGGGGTTCTATTTACAGAGTAACAGTATGGTAAACGAGGCCGTTACTTTCTCCCCGTGTGACCCCACCCCCCAGCAAAAACCTTAATGAAAGCACAGAAAAATCGTCATTAAAATATCAAAGAAACCTAGTTAACAACATTCACAAGGGAAGTAACATGCTTCAAAGCCTCACTTCCAAACAATGGACTGAAAGTAACGGTCCAGTTTACCATACAGTTACATTGTAAATAGAACCCCCCTCGTAAAAGCTTAAAAAACTTATTTTTTTCAAAAAACTAACAATTTTTAGGAAGATTGTTAGGGCCTAAAGATACTGGCGAAAAAATTGTTTCCTTTTTTTTTTTCGACTTGGTTAACGGATCTAGACCTTTACCAAATCTTTAAATAAGTTAATAGAATTCTTTAAATCGGAAAAAACGGAAATTATTTGAACTTCAAACAGCTCTACTGTACAACCTTTCAGACATACCACTTTATGTATCAATTTGTCTTATTTTCCCCTTGTGCCCTCAACACCCCTTGTCGTCCAGTGCCCCCTATTGCCCCTTGTCTTCAATCGCACCCACTTGAGTCTTCCCGTAGCCACAAGCGGGCGGTAGCCCCCACTTTGGGAATCATAAAAATATGTATTACCGCTTGCCAAATACAACACGAGAAACTAAACCAAACGTTGTGCAGAACTCTCAATCGGCAGATCCTGCTGTGTGATCGGGAAAAAACTGCAACACAGAATTCTGATATTCTTTTTTCCATCCAATTACCAACTGACTAAGGCAGGGGGAAAAAACGTGGTTTTCTAACTGAACAGCCAGGAAACGCCCACACTGCAGTCCTAAAATTACAGCAATTTAAAAAAAAATATATCGATAATATATGCAAGTTGATTTACATACAAATGCAACATGCATCTAAAGGAATACGGAACTGTTGTCGCTGAGTCGCAAAACATAACAAGTAAGGGCGCACGCGAAGCCCTTTTTATCAGTCTTATTTATGAATGAGTAAGCGTGCCTCAAATGATAACAAGTAGTGTGAGTGCTATAATTCTTCACATACAGAAAGAGAAAGTGAAAGTAGAAAATATCGATTTTTTTTCGCCTTGTAGTTTTTATGTATTGAAAGCGAATATGTTTTAATAGAGACATTGAAAATTTACTGTTGTAGGCTTAAACGTAATGGTACTTGTTAAATTTTTGGAGGATAGCAAATAGAACAGTGTGTCTTAACCAGGTAGACATGGGGGAGGTGGCGCGAGTAATTTCATGAGTGACGTGAGCCTGCAGGAAAAGAATGTAAGAATTTCTCCAACTATTTTGGGAATTCTCTTAACACGTGTTTGAATAATATTGTGATGAACATATATTACATTTTTACACATATTTGCCATACCTATTTCAAACTAATCATTTGGTTGAAGATGTGAATGGGGAGCGGAGGCAAGGTCCAACAACTAGTGTCTGTGGGGGGGATAAAAAGGTTAAGGTCATTAACCTTTTTATCCTCCCCCCACACACACTAGTTGTAGTGGTCCACTGAAATATAGACACGATTTTCTGCATACGCCTAGAGATGTTGTGAAATCCCTGAACATTTCAGTAATTTCATGAAATCCCTAGTTTCACAATCAGTATAGTAATGGTTAATACACTTGGGATGCTAACCATTACTACTGTAATGAATTCGATGCTCACTGGGTGCATCACTACTGTAGATACATACATATATACAGTATTGCCCATAAATAAGTACACCCCTACCACTTTTTAATAGAAATTTAATTTTCTTCTAAATAAAATATAGCACGATGTTATTATTTCTAGTGGAACATTACATAATCAAAACGGATATTACCAGGCATTATTTATGACCGAATTCTGCAGCTTTGAAAATCTGTTGCCAAAAATATTTTTTCGTAGTGTTGTACTCGTCTTTGGACAGCAACATATTCATATAGTTGGCAACAGAGTTTCAATGCTGTAAAGTTTGATCATGAATAATACCTGATAATATCTGTTTTTATTGTGTAATATTCCACTAGAAATAATAAAATCCTGCTATGTTTGGTTTAGAAGACAATTAAGTGGTAGGGGTGTACTTTTTATGGGCGATACTGTACATACATGCATTCATGTTACTAGGACTAAAATCTCTGACACTATTTAGGCCTTTTCATTTATTCATATTTATGCGTTGGGCACCGAAGTTAAGCAACGTCGGGCCTGGTCATTAACTTGACGGGTGACCGTTTGTGAATACCAGGTGCTGTAAGCAGCTGGGGATCATGTAAAAAGCCTCCCGTGGCGATCTCGTTAATCCTCCCAAGGAGGAGACCGATCTCTACACTACGCTCAATAACGCAAGACAAAGGCGTCCATTCCCCTACCCCTCTGAACCCTCTGACTGGCATGGCTGCGAGCGACAAGAACTGAATGAATCAAGTGAGTATCGAAACAAAAATAATAAAAATTATGAATCACCGCCAGCCATATATGTTGTGTTGGGGGTGATCAGTTCGGAAAAGGGGTGATCAATGAATAAGTTACTTCTCTCGTCTTTTGCTGGGCTGTGATCACTAAAAAAGGTCTGAATTTTCAAAAAAACAAGCGAGCACAAAGTAGTGACCAATTTAGCACAAACTTACATTGTATATTGAACCCCCTCTAAAAACCTATTGGGGGGGGGGAGGTCAAAAATTAAAAAAACATTTCCCCTACAAATTCAGGGGAGTGTGTGTGCAAAATCTTAAGTTTCTACTATGAACGGTTAGGGCTGGGCGAAGTCCTGATACATAGAAATATACATAGAAATTTCAGAACACATGAATAACCATTTTCCATACTCATTGTTTCTCTTATAAACGGTTAGGGCTGGGGAAGGTCTGGATACATAGATAGATACATAGATACATATAAATATTAGAGATAATGAATAACCTAAACTCAGCAATAAACCTGTGTTGTGGGTAGCGGTGATTAACTAAACCCAGCAATAAACCAGTGTTTTGTGTAGCGGTGATTAATAAGTCTAACAAGTGGGCGCAAACACACTGTGCTGTAAAACTAACATTTCTATGTGCATCCTTGTGCATTCTGTTCCTTCAGTTGTTGATCCAATCAATAAATCACTTCTAAAGTCTTGTAGATATTCAGCTATAAGTATCTCCGATTTTCATCAGTATTCCTCAGACCGTTCTTGAGACATCTGTCCGAAATACGGTTGCATAGCGGCCGAATGTCCTGGACTTCATTATAAAGGAAACTCGAAGATTTGCTTGTAAAAATATCTGGACATATTTTTATTACACAACATACATCTTTGTCGACCGGAGAGTGAAGAGTGGGAGAGAGATGACAAGGAGAACCGCCAGTCTGTCCCCAACAGAGACAGCGGTCTTCTGCCTTTCGGCTGCGCTGATGTCTGTCTCTTCTTTAAGTGTCGAGATTTCTGTCTGCTCTGTTCGCTGTTCTCGGTCTGCTTTATAGTTTCTCTAAGGCCTACGTGGTGTGAATCACGGTGTGAATCACCGGTTCCCATTTCCTGTTTTGAACACTGACAATATTTAGACAATATACCTATTTCCTGAGGTGACTGGGTTCACTTACATTTCCGCCCAGGTGTCCGGAAACACATAGCATAACAATACGTACGAGGTCACATATAAACAGAATCGATTTCAATAACGGTTGCCAAATTAGCCATTTTTGGCTAGATCAGGCTGATTTTTTTAGCCGATAAAAATCTACGATAGCCGAAAATCTGGCCATTTAAAAGAATAATTAATAGTTTAATAAAAGTAAATGTACAATGTTTATTAATAATTTGTTCTGGAGTCTTAGGGTAACGTTATTTTATTTATATTTAGCCGATCTTTTGGTATGTAGACATTTTAAGATATTTTGCTTTTTTTCTCTGCATATACTTCTATGTTGTGTGTGATTGTTGTATATATATGCTCTTCAAAGGCAGGCTTGCTAAATTAGCCTTTTCCCCGACTGTATATGTGCATAGTTTTATTTGATAAGTGGGTTTTAAATGAGTAAACATTTTTAGCCATACTGTTAGCTGGAAATGGAAGAATTTAGCCGATTTAGCTATTTTTAAAGACAGTATTAGCTATAAATACCAAACCATACTTGGCAATACTGATTTCAAAACCCAACCTCTCTCGACGGCGTGAATGTGAATGAATGGCCTCTGTTTTGTCTCTACAGGCAATGGAACAACACTGAACTGACTTCTCCAGGGCGGAAGCCCGGATGAAGTGTATGGAGATCCTGGGATGCCCAGTCGTCAGAATCCCACTCTGGAGCCTCGCTGATGTAGTCCAGAAGAAAAGCAGAGAGCAATACGTCTGGCATCAGCTTGGCTGCAGAAGCTGCCGGAAGGACGTCAAATTGGGCATCAAACCGTCTTAAGGGACTCGACTCCCCGGTTTGGAATCAGAGTTGTCCTTCTCCTAGACTGGTTGCCTTCCCAAGGCTAGAGATACCAATCTGCCCTGCTGTTTTGCCCATAGCTGGGGGAAGAAGAGATGTATTCATGCCTTTCCAAGGGGCATTATTGCGAAGTGAACATAAACAGCCCCGACCTGAATTTGAACCCGAGACGTCGATTCCATTGTCTCTGCTTGGCGTTCTATTCATGCTAATGTCACGAGAATACATGTATGTACATGTATCCTTGTTATTGTATAATGTCAGTAGAAATGCAGTAGGTGAGCTATAATTTATGAAGCTTTTGGGGGCCACCCTCCATTGGGGGCCCGGGGAGCGTTTTCAAATAGCCCCGCCCCTCCCCTCAGCTAAGCCTCTGACCCTACCTCTCTAGTGATACGACGGCGCTTGTAATTTAAAGACAGCGTTTACAACCCTTTTGATATTTTTATATCTAAAATTGAGTACAAAAATATTTAGCTGTTCCAGGAAATTATCTAAAAAAATTATCCAAAATTGAGGCCAAAAGAATCCTAAAATATCTAGATATCGGGGTCCGAACTTGTATCTAAAAATATCAAGATGTAGCCAAAATAATCTAAAAATATCTGAGTCTCATTAAAAAATATCTGAACTGATATCCAATAGCTAAAAACAACGGGATTTGGCAACATTTTGATATTCGGGATAAAATATTTTAAAATATCGAGATTTTGGATAAAATATATAAAATTATCGAAATTTTGCAAAAAAGATCTAAAAATATCTGAGCCTCATCAAAAAAGTATCAAAAACAATTTCTTATATCTAAACGCAACAAATATCTAAATCTAGATATAACATATCTAAACTAATATCCAATATCTAAAAACGCAACAAAAAACATCTAGATTTAGATATAAAATATCTAAGCTGGCAACGCTGGAAAGGTATCGATCGCTGCTTCGCGTTCTATTTATGCTAATGTCACAAGGATGTACATTAGATATGCAACAAGTGGGAAGGGAGCGGCGTTATGTAAGAATGTGGACTGTTGTCGCTAAAGCGTCTCTGAAGGACAGAACCGTTCCACGGTGGGAGATGGGAAAGAATGGCGAAGCCAGTATACCGTTATGTGTGCAATATCTTCATGTGTAGACAGGTTTGTTGATTTTAAACAACTAATAAACGTGTTTAAATAGTACTGAATAGATTGCAATTAAGGGTGTATTGATAACAGGCTTTCAATTAGTATTATACTATTATACGTGCCGTCAACAAATGAAGACTGTTTAATCTATTATAGAGGATTTAGTGTAGGCCGATCAACGTGACCCAGTGGTAGAATGGTCGACTCCTATTCGGTAGGCCGTGGTTCGATCCACAATGCCTCTCCGCCCAGCACAAGGACTAGTATTGATGATGCTCTCCCCGAACACCGGTTCTCGTAAGATCACCGAAGTTAAGCAACGTCAGTACCTAGATGGGTGACCATTGGGGAATGCCAGGTGCTGTAAACAGAACGAAGCTTTGACAGGCCTGGTAAGCCGGAAGTGGGTATTACTAATAAATGCTCGTGTGTACATAACACCCCAACGCCCGCAATAAGGGTACAAGGGTATAAGTGGAGAACGATTATACATACCTACATACGCATACATATTCAGATGTGTTTATTTCAAACTATAAACATTATGTATTTATATTTTCTATAGTTTTGAGAAGGGTCATTAATATTCAAATGGTTCTTCGGACGATTGAACTCCTTCTTGTTATTTGTGTTGTAACACACTCGGATTTTACGCCTGAAGAAGGCCGAAGAATGGATCGGCTGAAACGTCGTGTTTACAACACAAATAACAAGAAGGCGTTCAATCGTCCGAAGAACCATTTGAATATTATGTATTTATTTATTCAACACTATTTAAACATGTTTATTAATTTCTGTCTATATTATTATAGATGAGGGATCATTGCTATATATAGATTTTTTTTTCGGATTGTTGTCCTCATTTCGGTTCATCTTTTGAACAAAACGTTTCGGCCGGTGTAACCTACAGCCTTCTTTAGGTGGGTGTAAATGTTCGGAATGCTGGGACAAGTGCACCCCATCGAGGCGTGGGGACGGAAGGTCCTCATTCCGCTGTCTATTTTTGGGTGGAATCCTTGGGTAATAACCATGTTTCTGACCATTTATGGTGTCATAATCATGTTGATGTCCGAAGTTGGTGGCATAGGGTACAACGGCCGAAACGTTGTGTTCAAAAGATGGACCGAGCTTAAGAGAACAGTCCGAAAAATCCTATATATATTGATGATCCCTCATCTAAAATAATTCAGACAGAAATTAATAAACATGTTTAAATAGTGTTGAATAAATTGCAATTTAGGAAGTATTGATAACAGGCTTTCAATTATTATTACACTAGTTAATACCCGTGAAAAAATTCACGGATTTATTTGAATTTCTATGAAACTATTTTCTAAGCAAAAATAATAGCAGCTTTGTTTCAGTTGAAGAGTCCATAGTTTCAAATGGTTCAAATTTTTACCCAAGATTGGGAGTCAAGTGTTACCAAACCAAGAAAACCCCACTGTTCATTATATAAGTATAGCAACTTCGTATGAATTGGTATCAGATCATCTATACTGGGAGATCCGATGAGGATCGAACCCACTTACAACGGCCAGCAAGATTAGCTTGCTGATCATTGCTATACGACGTCTGTCCTGGTCTGTTTTTTCTCCATATGATCTACTCGTTAATGCCAATTGAAAAGAATCCACGGATAAAGAAATCCACGGATATTTGGATTGAGATAATTTGTTTTTATAGAAAAAAATGCTGAATGTGTTTATTGGGAATAGTGCGTAGGTTGATACAGAGGGCAGGAAGTACCTTTAGCCAAATTGTACCCACAACCAGTGGAATAGTCCAGTGGTACGACCCAGACACCAAGAAAATCAAACTGTGCATTATTAGGTTAGATGTCATGCATTTGAATATTCACACTAGACACCTGGCGGTTATTGCTTATGATTGAGTGACAGCAAGTCTCCTCAAATCTACAGCAGACCCAGATTATTATATGCTTTTTATTTTCTTAGACAGATTCTGGTTTGTGCATATACCATTGGTTTGTATGGTCAAATACCAGTTTTTCAACAGTTCTTAGTGGTTCCCCTTCCAGATTATTTGAATCCATATATATATAAGTAAAAACTGTCTGTTTGTCTGTAACGCTATAGAAACCACCTAAAAATGGGCGCAGCCCAACCAATGGGCCATGGGGAAGGTTTTGAATCAAGAGGTTTTTAGATATTTGGGAAAAAAATATTTTCGATTTTGTATCCCTCCAGGTATTAAATGTGATCCAAGTGTTCATGATGGTGAGGATTTTTCAAATAATGTATGATTCAATAAAGACATAGGTCAAATCTATATTCTCTTATCTCGGGTAGGAACAAGCAGAATAATATTACAGGTTCTATCTGATCAAAAAATTAGACCTTCCACAGGAACTAGCAGAAAGATCCAGCCTACGGGCGGTTTTTCAGCTAGTTATCGATATATGCAGTTGCTGCCCCCTGCATCTTATAAGGCCGTCCCAACCACGCATCCAAATGCATCAACGCAACACGTTGATGCCCAGGAATGTGGATTCGATGTCGCTAAGGTGTCAGCAGTTGGTTTAGGGGTCTGGCTGTGAGGGGAAGAGTTCCATCGGTGCCACCTCCACCCTCTTTGATGATCTCATTTTTCGGGGATCAGTTTGTATGAAAAGAAAATATTGTATAGGAGAATAAGTTCATTGTAATTTGTGGAAACCATGGAAATTCCTCCAGGAATCTTTGGAATTTACGAATAAATCTTCGAATAATTAATACATTTTAATTGTACCGGAAAAAATAAGTTAATATTTATATTTGAAAATAGTAGTTTATCTGTCTACGAATCTTTAATTTTGATTAAAACAACATTATAAATGATGTATTATTATTATAGTAAGTGCAGAATGACTGAATCGGAATCGATAGATTGAAACATTTGGCGCGGGGCCCTTATAAATGCGGGGCACGTAGCATATGCTACTTTTGCTACTTAGTTAATCCGGTACTCAATAATCTATGTAATTTCATTAATTATAATCATTACTAGTTACCGGTGCTCAGTCCTGGATTCACCATTAGGCAGAATAAACATGTGTTTAGGGCATCAAAAGAGATGGGACACCACAGGTTTCTTGTAGTTTCCTGATTTAAATTATTAAAAGTTGTTTAACATTTTTAATTTAAAATCTTATTTCTTTGTCTTGTATATGAGTTAATTCAAGCATTCAATATTGAAGGAAACTAGTCATTTTGCAAGCACAAGTTTCATAGATAAAGATTCGGTTTAGTGAAGTAGTCTATTTTTGTAGGACAATGTATTTTTCTTGTGTTTTGAATGTGATTCTTCACATCTTCAAGCATTTTTCATTTTTGTTCCTCCCACCCGCTATTCGAAACTTGAGCGTTCCTATAAAAAGACGTAGTGTTCAGTTGTTATTTTGCAGAGAGCCATTATAGAGGCAGCGCACACTCTCTTCCTTTCTATTCTATACCCCAGTTTCCTGTACCTCACATCAACACAACCTCCGATGACTCAGTATT
This sequence comes from Architeuthis dux, assembly GCA_006491835.1. Lineage (NCBI taxonomy): Eukaryota > Metazoa > Mollusca > Cephalopoda > Oegopsida > Architeuthidae > Architeuthis > Architeuthis dux. Next base: position 861,205 of record VCCN01006811.1, on the reverse strand, counting down.
ACATACCATTGCCACCATTTTTTTTGCTCTGGGGACGCTCAAACATTTTCCCCATATACAGTGCACCACAAAACTTTCAACTCAACTGAAAATTTTGAATAATTTCATTATTATATGGAATAAATTGATTATCGTTTGTGATTATAAGATTGATATATCTGATCTGAATAGTTAATTTTAAACTTTTATCAAAAAGATTTCTTAAGGTGTATAACTTATGATCAGGCTAAGTGCTCGTTTAAATCAGATATATCAATATGCGTTGTTTGTGGATCATTTTCAGAGCTGAACTCCTCTCAGGTCCGATGAAGTCTTGCAAATTCCAGTCTGCATTGTTTGTGGATCATTTTCAGAGCTGGACGCTGTAATCTTTTTCTTTTATCCGGATCTAACCAGTTATATCATGATCTAGCCGGCGAGATTGGGTTCAAACCGGATAGATCCGGATGGAACCGGTATATCATGATCGGATAACCGGATAGATCAGGTTCTAACCGGATAGACCGGTTATTTCCGTTAATTATTCCGTTAAAACATTTTCCACCAGTAGATTCTGTTTAAGAATTGAAAATCTCGTTTTTTTGGGGGCTTGGGCTCGGACAGCAACTACGAGAGAAACACTCAAAACAGAGAGCTGTTTTCTATATTCAATATAAAAGGAAAATTCAAGAAGTTTGGGATCTCAGTCTATTAATGGGTTTAAAGTTGGTCAAGTAGATTCGACACCATGTTATCTTGTCGATATCTGGGGTTAATGTTTTCAAATTCTTTCGGTTTTGTACCCGTTGTTCTAACGACTGAATCACATCAGCATATGCCAGACATTATTATGGAATTCCAATCATTTATCAGCAATGCCAGAACCAGACGATAAACTTTAATGAAGATAATTAATAGACACCATCAGTTCAATGTACTTGTCTATCAGGCACAGTTTTATAATTCGGGAACCTTTCAAATATGTTTCATTTGACAAAAGATATATTTAAAAAAAGAATACTCAGTTTGTTCTACTTTCACTTTAATTGAAGTTCATTCCTAATTGAAAAATCCTTTGTTATTTTTTATGCATTGTTCCACGTTATCCTTTCATTTACACCCACTCAATCTTTAATGGCTCACAAGAACAAAGAATGATGAACACCAACGACCTCCCCCACATGATACATTAGCGACACCAGTTCAACATTCCTATACAAAGATTTGTTGCATCAATTATTTGTTTTTCTAATAAGAATTTGATTCCAAGCCCTTCCATCTTGGGTAAAAAGAGCAACATTTCCGCCCTTGTTGAACGTGAGTGTCTGCATTGTATGTGTCTGTGTGTAATGTGTGAAATTGGTGCTTGTATATTTGATCAATGCTAATGGAATTTGGGTGTGTAAGGCCCCCGCCCTCATTTGTTGTCTTTTTATCGGTTCTTCATTCCTCAACGATGGGAAAATCCAGGAATTATCGCTGGCAGGAGGAGGAGGACGACGAAAGAAAAACGATGATTCAGTTTGGAATTATCCGGAGAACGTCCGGAGGGGAGAACAACATACTTTCGCTTTTGTGTTTGTAGAAATTTGAACTTCTTCACTTTTAATGAGCTTCAATAACTTCCAAATTCTTATAACGAATACACCGTACAACACGATTTTTGTTCCTGGATAGTGAGTGTTATTTTCTAAATGCTCATATGTAAAATGTATAGAAAATGGCTATTATTCCATTCTAACAGTCCATTTGTAACCAGGACAGTGGTATTCATATGTAATTGTTTTTTTTTTACTGTATATGATTAAAAGTGTACAAATTCGCCTGTACAAATGAAAATAAGAAGAGTTCGTATTATCACTGTCAAAAAAGAAAAGTTTCGAGAGAGAGATTTTCTATACTTTTTTAGACATAATCAATTTTAAAATAACACGTATTATCCATGAACATCCAAAAAGTAAAAATATGTTGCGCAGTGTAATTGTTGGCAGGGGTATGCGCTCTTTAAGTTCTTTCTATTTCTCATAACGATTATTGTTTAACTAAAGTTATCCCTATAGGCAAATTTGCAGCCCTTAGGGTGCATCCGTATAGGAGTCTATAAGACATATACACGCAAGATAACAAGCAAATAAGCAAATATTCGTCTGTTTTATAGTAAGCAAAATGCAGTGTCCCACCATATATGTGCTGTGGGCGCAAAATGATCAGCAAATAAGTCTACAGACGCAACAAGGTAAATATACTGCATTGCCGAACCGATGTCGCTAAACTGTCGTGTAGAATGGGAAAAGAGTCGCAGTGCATCATTTTATGAATCTGATCAACTAATTGACAGGAGAAGGGGGAGAACTGAAGGCGCCGAACAGACTTTATGAGCATGTTAAACAACCCAGAATAAGAGTAAAAGTGAAATAAAGTAAAACTAGCATTCCAAGGGAAATCATGAATCACCGCCTCCCATATATGCTGTGTTGGGGGTGATCAATTAACAAATTGGGAAAAGGGGTGATCAATGAATAATGTGAACAATAAAACAGGCCTGAATTTAAAAAAAAAACAAGCGGGCACAAACTATGGACCAATTTAGTATAAACTTACATTGCATATTGACCCCCCCCCCTCACACACACACGCCACTAAGTCCGGATTCATAGATAGATACATAGATACATAGATACCTATAAATGTCAGAACAGAACCAGTGTCGTGGGTAGCGATGATTAACTAAACCCAGCAATAAACCAGTGTTGAGGGTAGAGGTGATTAATAACCTAAACCCAGCAATAGACCAGTGTTGTGGGTAGTGGTGATTTATTTGATTTTAGTTTTTTGAAATTATTATTTCCCTTTATTTGAAATTCTAAATAATAGGGCAGAACATGGCACACCTCTATAATTTTAGTTATTTTAATGCCACAACAAAATCTAGCTTATTAAAAACGACCAGGACTGGAAAGCTAAGAAAAAGGTTCATTTTTATAGATTTCGTTTCTCAAATAGAAATTGTGACAGGGATTTGGGATTCTCCCCCCTCAAGTCTCTAGTCACGGGGACGTGTGATCCCCTCCTCCTCTCCCTACTGAATTCGGCACTAAATGACCCACAAAGGGTCGGATATGCCGTTAAACAAAACAATCAATCAATCAATCAAATGGAAATTCATTCATTCAGAACAGAATTGTCGGCCTTTCAACCAACAACCCGATGCATTAGCAACTAAACCAAATCAACTGTTGTGACGAAAGAAAAACTTGTAAACTTGAACAGGGCCGTTGATAGGGTGGTGCAGCCGGTGGAGGTGGGGGGGGGTTCTCTAGTAGAGCTGTGTATCGAAATATCTATACGATATGTCTATTAATAAAATAGGTTGACTCTATCGTTTACCAGTGAGCAAACATAATATGGCGTGCTAAAGAGATATAGTAAAAGCAGGATGGTTAAAGATAGAGGTTGTTTGGGAAATGTGTATATGGGGGGACGAATACAGCTGTGCACCGCCTTATAAAATTCCTCTCGGAAGACCTGTACTTTATATGCAGTAACAACTAACATCTTATATCGCATCAAACATAACATATTCTATACAGAGTTGAGTGAATAAAAACAAATATGCAAACATATTTTTACTCTCAATTTGTTATTTCCAGGAATATTTTCTTAAGAGAAAGATAATTTCTAAAAAAAAAGACATGAACTTTTCAAATGCATCCCATTCGTAGATGCAAACAGATGGCGAAGGGAATGCGAACTGTTGTCGCTAAGGTGTTAAACTTGGAGGGGGGCTCCCTTAGGGACAATAGTGTTATTTGCTGGACAAAAATACCAGATTTTCAGGGATGGTATTTATATATAATATTTTCAATGTCTCCAAGCAAAATAATTATTACTGTACTGGCGGCCATTTTCAAAGATGGCCGACACAAGAATCCTACACTATATGAACATGTGGAACAATATCTGTAATATGATAATTTCTACGCCCTAATTCGACCCTGGGGAATACTAGTAATCTTATCGACAAAAGTGGGGAATGACCCGAAAAGGTTGGGAACCACTGACCGAGACGGATGACAATTGGGGAATACCAGGTGCAGCGCTAAGCTTTGACTGGCCTGTCAAGCCGGAAGGGGGTCTTACTAACCATTGCCCGTGTATACCTAACCGTGCAACACCCTCAATGATGGTATAAGCGAAGAACCACGACACTTGAATGCAACAGCTAACATCATTTATGGCATCAAACATAACAGATTTAATCTAGACTTGAGTGAGTAAAAACAAATATGAAAAAATCAATTTATATTTTGTTGTCAATTTTTTTAGTCCTAGGAATATTTTCTCAAGACAAAGATAATTTCTAAAAACAGACATGCACTTTTCAAATGCATCGCTTTCCTAGATGCAAACAAGTGGTGAAGGAAATACGAACTGTCGTCGCTAAAGTGTTAACCTTTTAGTGGACTCCCTTAGGGACAATAGTGTTATTTGCTGGACAAAAATACCAGGCTTTCAGGGATGGTACTTAAAGGAATAATATTTTATATTTTCAATGGATTCAAGCAAAATCATTATTATTGTACTGGCGAACATTTTCAAAGATGGCCACCAAACGAATCCTACAATATATGAACATGTGCAACAATATCCTTAATATGATAATTCCTACAGCCTAATTCTACCCTTTAGTATTTCTAAAGACAGACATGAATCATTTTAAAAGGCATCTCACTCCTAGATGCAAACAAGTGGTCGGAGAAATGCGAACTGTTGTCGCTAAGGTGTTAATGTTGGGGTGTGTGGAGAACAAATATGGGGCGGTTCCAGGATTCCTTTTACAGTCACCTCCCTTACATCGTATCTATTTGTTCATTCAGTTTCTTCTGAGAATAGGGTTGGCAGAGGTATGCGCTCTCAGAATGTTTCCAAATTTGAATCATTACTCCCCTTATTTATTCCAGGAATATTCTTTCTCGAGACAAAGATAATTTATAAAATCAGGCATCGAAAATCAAAGATGGCCACCACAAGAATCCTACAATATATGAACATGTGCAACCTTATCTGTAATAGGATAATTCCTACGCCCTAATTCGACCCTGAGATGAATCCTTTTAAAATGCATCTCTCTCCTTGATGCAAACAAGTGGTGAATGGAATGCGTCTTGTTGTCGCTAAGGTGTTACCCTTATGTGAAAAAATGAAAAAATATAATGAGTGCAGAAAATATCGGATACAATTTCAAAAAGTTCAGTTCAACATTCTTATACAGATTCAAAATTGACAGAATTTTGACCCAAGATTAAAATATATAAAAAAAAGAAGAAAATATTGAAACAATATTGAATATTGAAAAGTCATATAAAAATCAAGCTATATTTTATTCCAGGAATACGTTCTCAAGACAAATATAATTTCTAAAAAGAGACATGAAACTTTTAAAAATGCATCCCGCTCCAATTCGTAGTATAGATGCAAACAGGTGGTGGAGGGAATGCGAACTATTGTCGCTAAGGTGTTAATCTGGGGCGGGGGATATGTGTCGGATCCAGGGTTCTTTTCACAGTTACCTCCCTTACATCGTATCGATTTGCGAACTGACTTTCATTCAGTTTCTTCTGAGAATAGGGTTGCAGGACGACAAAGATAATTTCTAAAATCTGACATGAAGCTTTTAACATGCATCTCACTCCTAGATGCAAACAAGTTGTGAAGGGAAGACGAACAGTTGTCGCTAAGGTGTGAAATTTGGTGTGTGTGGGGGTGGGGGCGACATGGACCGGATCCAGGATTCTTTTCACAGATACCTCCCTTACATCGTATCTATTTGTGAACTGACTTTCAGTCAGAATTGGTAGAAGTATGCACTCTCTGAATGTTTCCAAGTTTAAATTAGTATTTTCATTATTTATTCCAGGAATATTCTTTCTCAAGGCAAAGATAATTTCTAAAATCTGACATGAAGCTTTTAAAATGCACCTCTCTCCTTGATGCAAACAAGTGGTGATGGGAATACGTACTGCTGTCGCTTTTTGTGAAAAAATAAAAAATATCTGTATATATATATAATGAGGGCAGAATATATCCGATACAATTTCAAAAAGTTCATTTTAACATTCTTATACAGATTCAAAATTGATACAATTTTGACCCATGATTAAAATATATGAAAATCAAGAAAATATTGAAACAATATTGAACATTAAAAAGTCATATACAAAAATCAAGCTATATTTTTGTTCACAAATCGTTTATTCCAGGAATACGTTCTCAAGACAAATATAATTTCTAAAAAGAGACATGAACTTATTAAAATTCATAACGCTCCAATTCGTAGGAAAAATGCAAACAGTTGGTGGAGGGATTGCGAACTGTTGTCGCTAAGGTGGGAGAATATGGGGCGGATCCAGGATTCTTTTCACAGTTAACTCTCTTACATCGTTTTCTTCTGAGCATTGGGTTTGCAGAGGTATGCACTCTCTGAATGTTTCCAAGTTTAAATTAATATTTTCATTATTTATTCCAGGAATATTCTTTCTCAAGGCAAAGATAATTTCTAAAATCAGACAAGAAGCTTTTAACGTGAAATCTCGCTCCTTGATGCAAACAAGTTGGTGATGGGAATACCAACTGTTGTCGCTAAGGTGTTAAACCTAATGTGAAAAAGTTCATTTTAACATTCTTAAACTGATTCAAAATCAATATATGAAAATCATGAAAATATTGAAACAGTATTGAACACTGAAAAGTCATATACAAAAATCAAGCTATATTTTTGTTCTCAAATTGTTTATTCCATGAATACGTTCTCGAGACAAACCTTTTAAATGTCATACCGCTCCGATTCGTAAGATAGATAAAAACAAATGGTGGAGGGAATCCTAACTGTTGTCGCTAAGGTGTTAATCTTGGGAGCGGAGAGAAAAGATATGGGGCGGATCCAGGGTTCTTTTCACAGTTACCTCGCTTACATCGTATCTATATGTGAACCGACTTTCATTCGGTTTCTTCTGAGTATAGGATTGGTAGAGGTATGCACTCTCTGAATAGTT
>VCCN01006811.1:781270-791977 GCA_006491835.1 Architeuthis dux | reverse complement strand
GGTAAAATAAAGTGGATTTTTGAATTCCTCATGTCTTAAACAGATGATATAGCCCTTTAAAGTACTCAGATATGTCAACTGGCAGACGAGATATGAAATTCTGTTTTGTTGGTGTATGCTGGCGACCATTTTGTTTTATGCAAATGAGGTAGTTCTTCCAAACTATTTTCGTGGGAACATCTTTTTCTGAAAGAGAACATCCTAAGAAACATTTTGGTACACTAAAAGTAGAATCATTGGGGTGGGGGTGCACGGTAGCCCCTGCTGGCCCCCGGACTACAAGAATATATCTGTACATACATGAATTGCATAAATAATAAATTCAGCCTTTGGGCTGTATTTCACCAATTAAGTGACAGTGCATGTCTCCTTTTTCATCAAAACTCACTAAATGTTGAAGATGCCCTCAAGGTGCTAAACCGCCCGGGTCCCCAAATCCACCCAAATCTCTAGCTACGCCGTCTGAGTAAGGATCTCGTCTCCGAATTCTAATTCTTCCAACCTCTTTGTAACGCTTTTGGGTACTATTCAAATTGTGCCAATAACGATGAGTACAGCTGTCACTTTTACTTTACAAAATTCTAGGTTGCTAATTGATCAATATATTTTTGCAGCTTTTCACTTTCTTTCAATTTTACTGCAACTGTGACATCCACTAACTGACAAACATTCTTCTTCTTGTATATAAGAAATAGATACTGTCTTCTGGCCTGGATTGGGTAATACGTTTGAATTTCAACGCCTCATAGAGTTTTACTTCTGCACTCACTTTTGTTTTTGTTTTCACACTTCTTTTAACTGATGGTTTACACTGGAGATGGAGTGACTGCAATACTCTAGGACTCTCCTCAGTAGTCCTTTTCAGTAATGCTGTTGCCTCTTTTCACTAGGATCTTACAAACAAAAAAGTAGCACAGTGTTTTTGGGAAAGTAATTCTGCCAGATTGGCCTTTCTTGCTATTTGTGCAAAGATGATGATGATGATGATCATCATCATCATCATCGCTGGACAAAGACCTAGATTGTGCTAACCTCTGACACGTCTTACCGGCAAACCTTTCTATCTCATCTCTCCATCTTGTATCTGGTATTTTCCTACTGCGTTTACTGTCACATGGGCACCAGTCGGTTAGTCTCCCCCCATCTATTGTCATCTATTCTTGCTAGGTGACCAGCCCATCTCCATTTTTGCTGCTTAATTAGTTGTATAATATGCTTCACTCTAGTCCTCCCTCTGATCCATGTTAATCTTTTTATATCCCTTAGAGTTGTCCCTAGCATGGCTCCCTGTGCTATTCTGAGTTGGTTTTCGATCGTTTTGTTAATTTCCATGTTTCGCATCCGTAAGTCATGGCTGGTATTATGCAACCGTTGTATACTTTACTCTTTACGCTTTACGGCAAGGTGCTCTTCAAAATGTCTCTATTCATACTGAATGCTTCCCAACCTATCGTTATGCGTCGTTTTATTTCGATGTCATGGTCTTTCTCTAACTTTATTACCCATCCTAGGTAGATGTCTGCATCAAACTCTTCTAGAGAGTCACCTTCTATCTTTATGACCTTGGAGACTTGAACATTTTTTGTTCTGTTCATCTTTGAGCCTACTTTTTTACTTTCCCTATTTATATCGGTTAACATGTTTTGTAATTCTTCGGGTGCTTCCGACGCCAGGGAAATAGTCATTGGCGAATCTTAAGTGGCTTAAGTATTCTCCATCTGTGTTTATTCCCATTCCCTCCCAATCAGTTTTCCGAAAGATGCTTTCAAGGCTCGCTGTATATAGTTTAGGTGATATTGTAGGTTTTAATAGAAAATTTCTGAAAGCTATAGTGCGGCTGGTATTTCAAACCTCTTCACGAGCCCTAATTATTTGCAGACATTGGAATAATATTTCAAGACTTTAGCGTAGTGTTTCCCAAACCTTTTTGGACTACGGCCTGCCCCCTTTTTGAGCATACGTTTCGTCAGAAAGTCAAATTTTAATAATCTTGTGTTAATTTACAATAAACTATGAAAATGAAAAATATTTTCAATTTCAGTGTTCTAAGACGTTATATAATAGTAAAATTCTAAAACTCCAAAATATAAAAAAAACATTTTATGAACGTAGTGTTATATGTGTTTCCGGACTGACACCTGGGCGGAAATGTAACCCCAGGAAATAGGTATATTGTCTAAATATTGTCAGTGTTCAAAACAGGAAATGGGAACCGGTGATTCACACCGTGATTCACACCACGTAGGCATTAGAGAAACTATAAAGCAGAAGACTGCCATCCCTAGAAGCGGACAGAAATCTCGACACTCAAAGAAGACGCAGACATCAGCGGATCCGAAAGGCACAAGACCGCTGTCCCTGTTGGGGACAGCCTGGCGGTTCTCCTTATCATCTCTCTCCCACTCTTCACTCTCCAGCCGACAAATATGTATGTTGTGTAATAAAAATATGTCCAGATATTTTTATAAGCAAGTCTTCGATTTTCCTTTATAATGAAATCCAGGACACACCAGTATACAACAGTAGTTCCGCCTTGTGTATTGGTGTATGCCTTCTGATGTACATGTTTCAACATCCCGAATGCCGTTTTTTAAAATGTATGTTTTTATTTTATAACCAAAAATATAGTTGTACAAAAGTATCTAAAAGTACATGAGGTAGGAGGTATCGATTGGTATTCTTTGCCACTTGGCACCTCACCACCCCCTGTCATCCAGCACCCCCTACAGTTTCTTGTCTTTCAGCACCCCCTTCGAGTATTCCAGCAACCCCAAGGGTGTGGGGCGGTAGCACCCACTTCGGGATTCACTGCTTTAGCGACACCTAGAAACCTGGCTCTCCGTATTTAAGACGATGAGAAATGAAGCCCTGATTCATACGTTGACAGCCTGCTCCACCCCTAATCTGTTGCCAACATCTTTTTGTGTGCAACACGTCGGATGTATAGGAATTCCGAACTGATGTCGCTAATCTGTCACAAAGAAAGGGGACAGTAGAGTAAAACTGTCCCTCGTTTGTTTGTTGCTGTCAGCCAATAAAGAATGTGGCGCATTCTTAAAAAAGTTTGTTATTTTTGCGAAACCGAAAGTGAAAGTAGGTTTGCGGCTGAGACTCGTACAAACACAAGTTTCCTTTTTTAAGCCAACAAGCACGGTCAAATGCCACAATTGAAATTATAAATCTTTCAACGCAACAAAGTACCTTCTATACGAAAGAGAGGAGAAGCTGGGGGCCAGCAGGGCCTACCGTGCACCTCTCCCCATGATCCTACATTGAGGGTACCAAAATGTTCCTTAGGATGTCCTCTTTCATGAAGCAAAATGGCCATCAGCATACAACGAAAAGAACGGAATTTCATATCCCGTCGTCCAATTGACATATAGAATAGCACAGCGAGCAGTGGAAAGAGCAATGCTAGGATTCGGTATGAATATATACATTTTGAAGAGCACCTTGCCAATGTGCTTAAAGAGTAAAGTATACAACGGTTGCATAATACCAGCCATGGCATACGCATGCGAAACATGGAAATTAACAAAACGGGCCGAAAACCAACTCAGAATAACTCAGGGAGCCATGCTAGGTATAACTCTAAGAGATAGAAAAAGATCAACATGGATCAGAGGGAGGACTAGAGTGGAGGATATTATACAAATAATAAAGCAGCAAAAATGGAGATGGGCTGGTGATCACCTAGCAAGAAGAGATGATAATAGATAGGGGGAAAGACTAACCGATTGGTGCCCATGGGACAGTAAACGCAGTCGGAAAAGACCAGATGGAGGGACGAGATAGAAAAGTTTGCCGGTAATACGTGGCTGAGCTGTCGGTCGTCATGGAATGAGATGGGAAAGGCCTTTGACCAGCAGTAGACTTATAACGGCTGCTGCTGATGATCATGATTATGATCATGATTATATACTAATTTTACAATAGATTCCATAGCAACTAATGCTTAATACATTAACTTTGTAAGGTATAAAACATATGAGATAACTACGTTGTTGTTACTAAATTTCACACAATAAAGAGATTACACAAAGATTAATAAGTTTCCTTATGTTCATACATCAGTATTTTTATAAAGAATTTACCACATGATATATAATTAGATTATTTTTTTATGGTAAGGGGGACATCAGATGTTTTTTGAGATGTCGAGGTGGGGAATAGAATAAGAAACACTGCTTTAGCGGGACGTAGAATCGATTTAATTCCAAGTTTGTCTGTTGGCTGTCGGCGTTTAAGGCGATGAGAGGTGAACTCCTGATTCATATGTTGACAGCCTGCGCCCCCGCCCACATCACGTGCCGAAATCTTTTGTATGCAACACGTCTGATATGTAGGAATTCCGAACTGATGCCGCTAATCTGCCATAGAGAAGGGGGCGAGTAGAGTACATCTACCCCTCCTTTCTTTGTTGCTGTCAGCCATTAAAGAATTTGGCGCATTTAAAAAAAAAGGTTTTTTCTCATCCAAAAGCGAAAGTGAAAGTAGGAATGTTTTGAGTCTCGTGAAATAGTGGTCCCCAACCACCAGGCCGTGAACCGGTACTGGGCCGCAAATCATGTGCTACTGGGCCGCGAGTAAAAACAAGATGATTTGGCGATATATCTTCATTTACTGGGATCTTAATACCAAATTCGTTTGATAAAACCTTTTAGAAACGAAATTGAGTTTATTAGTGACTTATAGTTGATGTATCACCTATATTCCAGTAGTGATTAACCCCCCGCCTCGACCACTCCGTAAGAATAATGTCCATTCGTCCACGAAAAGATGTAGAACATTTGGAGATATTTTGTGGTTTGGGACAGTTAACTAGGACGTAGGGGAGATAATTGTTCATGGATCCGCTCAAATCTCATGATTCATTTCGTGGCCTATTTCCCACCCTTGAATTTCATTGAAATTCATTGAGTACTTTTGGAAATATCGTGTGGACAGACATTTTCATTGTCCGGACGCCTGTCATAGGGTATGTATATAAAAGTCTGCCACTCCCCAAAGGCTATCATATCAGAATAGGTCCCACACGGAACATTACAAAACCCATTAATATTTTTTTTTATCTTGGCCCATGGATTAAATACCACAATTGAAATTAAACCATTTTCTACATGAAAACAGAACGCAGTGTTTCCTAGTCGAACGTTGCCAAAAATATCACACCGGCTTGTGTTTTCCCACAAGGCATCCTGGTTCCATCGCTTGTATATTTCCAGTAGTGTCAGAGGTTGGTGTTTGATCCCAGCTAAAAGGCGGTATTTCAAGCATGAAGGCTCTCTCCACTAGGGAGTATAGGCACAAAACAATATTGATACCCTTTATTTGACCTTGTGTCGAACTAAATATAATAAGAAAGATATCGATACAAATATGCGTTGGAAATAGATTCTACTTGTCATTTATAAACAAAACTTTAAAAAAATGATACACCATCTAATTACAATCTAGCTACAATTGATGAAATATGTGTGTATGCACCGCGATTACTCTACAACTTGCCATTGTACGAAATTGACAGATATCTTAGCCACCCAACATACAAGACAGTGCAGTATCGAGTTTGAAGTTTTTTTGATCAGTGGTTCTCGAGAAATAATAAAATAAATTAATAATTACATAGTTTCTCAAAGTATCTCCCATGACTTCCACTCTTTAGAATTATTTAAATTTAGATATAATATATCTAAATTGGCAACAGTGAAGAGAAGTAACCGAAATACTTCGAAACCGCAGTTTTGTACGACGGAACGAAAATTATTGTACATGACAATTATGGCAGGCTGCTCCACACCCAGAAGTCTGGCCCCTTTCAAACATGCACCTTTGGAATGGGTACTGCTGTAGTTAATATAGGAAGATTTTCATAGAATGACCACATTCATCTATCTGATAGCTACGGTATGGACGGTGTTTCAAACCTCTTCACGAACCCTAATTATTTTCATTAAAAGTTACTAATTATTTTTTTAAATGGACAGATTTTTGGCTATCTTAGATTTTTATCGGCTAATTTGGCAACCGTGAAAAATTGATTTAATTCTAAGTTTGTCTGCTGCCTGTCGGTGCACCAGGCGATGAGAAGTGTACTCCTGGTTCATACGTTGACAGCTTTCCATTCGCGTGCCGAACATCTTTTGTATGCAACACGTCAGATGTGTCGGAATTCCGAACTGATGCCGCTAATCTGCCATAGAGAAGGGGAAAAGTAGAGTACAACTGCCCCTCCTATTTTTGTTGATGTCAGCCACTAAAGGATGTGGTGCATTTAAAAAGAAAGTTTTCCTCATACAAAAGTGAAAGTAAAAGTAGACATGCTTTGAGTATCGTACAACAGGGCTTCTCAAAGACTATAGATTATTTGTGGTTGCAGAGATACTTGAAAAAAATTATGCAACTAATTTTGTTTTATCTCTATACAAAAATGTACTCCTGCTGCTTATTGTAAAGGATGTGGTGCATTTAAAAAGAAAGTTTTCCTCATACAAAAGTGAAAGTGAAAGTAGACATGCTTTGAGTATCGTACAACAGGGCTTCTCAAAGATTATAGATTATTGGAGGTTGCAGAGATACTTGAAAATAATTATGCAACTAATTTTGTTTTATCTCTATACAAAAATGTACTCCTGCTGCTTATTGTAAAGGATGTGGTGCATTTAAAAAGAAAGTTTTCCTCATACAAAAGTGAAAGTAAAAGTAGACATGCTTTGAGTATCGTACAACAGGGCTTCTCAAAGACTATAGATTATTGAAGGTTGCAGAGATACGTGAATAAAATGATGCAACTAATTTCTTTATCTCTATACAAAAATGTACTTCTTCTACTTCTTATTGTAAAATGGCTCGATGCTACGACTTTAACAACGAGCGAAGAGTCGTAAAAAATGTGCCTCATCAAAAGCGGTCGCAAAAAAAAATTGCTTCATCAGAGGGGGTCGCGAAAAATATTGCCACACCAAAGAGGGTCGCGAAAAACATTTGCCTCATCAAAAGGGGTCGCCAAAAGAAATTGCCTCATCAAAGCGGGTCGCAAATGAAAAAAGTTTGAGAAGCCCTCTCGTACAATACCAAGTTTTCCTTTTAAAGCCAACAAAAAATTAGCAAAATGTATTTAACCGATAAAGAAACATACAGTGGGTGTAAAAACTATCCGATATTTCACAAAGTTTATTTTAACATTCAGCTTCAAAATTAACAAAATGTGTACGAAATATTTCTGATTTTTATACATAACTTTTTAGTGTTCAATATAATATTTTGTGTTTTTTAATCTTTGGTTCAAATTTTGTCAATTTTAAAGCTGTATGAGGATGTTTAACACAAAACCAGCGAGCAGTAAACACGAAATCGATCCCTAATCTTTGTCACAGAGAAAAAGAAATCTGAGTCTATAACTTGGCTGCAATATGAATCAGATCCCTCACATTTTCGTGAAATGAAAATGCCAGGGATCAGATTCATATCGACGTTAATGGAAATAAAGTGAGGATCCATGTTAGGATCTTTTCCTTAGCGACATCAGTTCGAAATTCCTCAATAATGGAAAACGTGTTGCATTCTCAGATGAAACTGTGCGGATGCGGTTTCAGTTTAAACAATTGTTAAACTGAATTAAAATATTCCTTACACTGTTATCATTTCCCGGTTTGGTACACTTTAAAAAAGGCATACTTCTAATCTTCCCTGTGCTTAATGACATTACCGATCATTTTCATATTGATTTTGTAATTTGGGCTACTACAATGGTACACGAAGAATCTCGCTCACTTAAACCTTAATCTACTTAGAGCTTTGAATATCTGATACAACCAAACAGAAATTACCGACTATATATTGGACTGGTTCAGGGCTTCTCAAACTTGCTTTATTCGCGACCCCTTCTGGTGAGACAAAGGTTTTCGCGGCCATTTTGATTAGACAAATTCTTTCGAAATTACTATTTATAAACTAGTTAATCCCCGCGAAAAGATTAACGGATATATTTGAATTTCTATGAGATGATTTTTTAAGAAAAAACAAATACTGAATTCGTTTCAGTGGAAGAGTCCATAGTTTCAAATGGTGCGTAGGAGTTATTTTTATCAGCAGAATTGTTACCTTTAAATGGAAGAGTCCATTGTTACAGATAGAAAACAAAAAGTTCACACTGTTCGTTATATAAGTAGATTAACTTAAGCATAAGTTGTTATTACACCATCGATACTGGGAGATCCGATGAGGATCGAACCCACTGATAACAGCCAGCAAGATTAGCTTGCTGATTATTGCTATACTACGTGAGTCCTGATCCGTTATTTTCTTCATATGATTTAATGATTAATCTCAGTTCTGTGTCAAACTCGGGAAATCGGCAACGGAGACCGTTGAAATGAAGCAATGAGCTGAGCGGGGTGTTTTGAGTGGTACTCGCGCCTCAAGAGTGGTAGAACATCACTGGAGGATGAAGAGATGTGAGAGCGACCGTCAACGAGACCTACCCCTAAAACCGTCGAATGAAATTGGACGAATTGTGCGTCAGAATCGTCAGATCAACATCAATTAGGTTGCTAGTATCGTCAACGTGTCATTTGGATCAGTTCAGGCAATCCTCAAGTCCATTTTGAACATGCATCGGGTCGCTGTCAAGTTCATGCCCAGTTTCTGCACAAACCTTTTTGCCGCACCAACACGATTATTGCTCAACACGCGCCCTACTCATTGCTTCATTGCCGTAGGCCTGCTTCAACATTTCAAGGGTCTCCGTTGCCAATTTCCCGAGTTTGACACAGACTCTGATGTATGCTCACTGCTCAAGTTTGAGGTCCATCCTTAAATCGCAAATGAGCACATGGACGTGGTCACAATAACGCATGTAACACATATCTAAATGTTCACAGCTTGACGCCACTTAGTATGATGACTCACAACGATTACTGCTCACTTCCTGCTAACTTTCATGACTGCCCCGCGCTTAGTTTGTTCGCAACAGAGCCAGCCTTGGAACCTTTTGATCGCACCTCGTATATAGTCAGGATCGCAAAGAATTTGTCTCATCCAAACGATCGCCAAAGATTTGTCTCATCAAAAGGAACGCAAATAATTTGTCTCATCAAAAGGAATGGAAAGATTTGTCTCATCAAAAGGATTGCAACAATTTATCTCATCAAAAGGATCGCAAATAATGTGTCTCATCAAAAGGATCGGAAAACGTTTGTTACATCAAAAGGATCGCAAAATATTTCTCTCATCAAAATGATTGCAAAAGATGTGTCTCATCAAAAGGATTGCAAAACATTTGTCTCATCAAAAGGATTGTAAATAATTTGTCTCATCAAAAGGCTTGGAAAAGGTTCGTTTCATCAAAAGTGGTCTCAAATGGAAATAGTTTGAGAAGACCTGGTATAAATAACACAAAACCAGCGAGCAGTAAACACGAAATCGATCCCTAATCTTTGTCACAGAGAAAACGAAATCTGAGTCTATAACTTGGCTGCAATATGAATCAGATCCCTCACATTTTCGTGAAATGAAAATGTCAGGGATCAGATTCATATCAACGCTAACGGAAATAAGGTGAGGATCCATGTTAGGATCTTTTCCTTAGCGACATCAGTTCGAAATTCCTCAATAATGGAAAACGTGTTGCATTCTCAGATGAAACTGGGTGAGTCGCCCCGTTTGTGCGGATGTGGTTTCAGTTTAAACAATTGTTAAACTGAATTAAAATATTCGTTACACTGTTATCATTTCCCGTTTTGGTACACTTTTAAAAAGGCATAATTCTAATGTTCCCTGTGCTCAATGACATCACCGATCATTTTCATAGTGATTTTGTAATTTTGGCTCCCACACTTTTAAACCTTAATTTACTTAGAGCTTTGAATATCTGATACACTGACAACCAAACAGAAATTACCGACTATATATTGGATTGGTTCAGGGCGTCTCAAACTTGTTTCATTCGCGACCCCTTCTGATGAGACAACCCATTTTGATGAGAGAACATTGTTCGCGATCCATCACTCATTGTTATACTATAAATACTATATTTAATAGATTGCCACCTTTTTTTTCGTAAACATCGCACTAATTTTAGAAGAAAAACAATTAACCAGTGTTTTTGTATATAATAAAGTACGAAAGAAAGGCCGGTTGGGTAACTCGAATTGTCTTCCTTTGTTTTCCAAGCAAATAAAAACAGTTAGGAAAATGATAAGTCAGCCAAGTCAAGATTCGGCCAATCAACGTTCGGGATAACCGAGTTCGGGAAAGTGAAATTCGGGAAGATGAATGCCAACCTATAAAAGCAATAAGAACTAATACCAACAAATGATCACAACGTATTTATAATCTATATTAAGTTCCATGGTTTTCATTAAGAAAATATAAATTACTGAAACGTAACATAAACGAACATTAAAAAAAATTAGTTAATAGTTTAAAATGCTATATCATGGGTTTAAGACATGAGGAATTAAAAAAATCCACATTATTTATAAGTATCTCAGGATTTTACAAGGAAGTGTCTGTATACTTTATAGACAAAATTGTGGATATAGTTAATGAAGGAGATATATACATATATATATATCGTTGGAAAGAGAATTTCCTCAGCTGTCAATTTGTAGCTATTGGGCTTAAAAAGTTACAGCTTAAAATGTGAAGCTGTTAAAATGTGAAGCTTTTAAAGTACTCAGATATGTCAACTGGGAGCCGAGATAT
>VCCN01006811.1:401621-414329 GCA_006491835.1 Architeuthis dux | reverse complement strand
TGTGGCGCTTTCAACAATTCCCGCTCTTCTACGCCTTCTTGTTTTCATCCACCTTCTCAAACCCTTCAAGTAGGTTATTCACTGTCTACCTTTAGCCTTCTATTGCGCCCTGTGAGCGTTAAATTCACAAACCATTTCTTCCTCATTATGTGTCAGAAAGAATGCCAACCGTCTCTTATTGTTAATAACAGTTTCCTTGTAGTTTTTAATCACCTCAAAAAATTCGTAACATCGTCGATAAAATAACATCTCAGTTGGATCAATTCTCTTTAAAAAATTTGTTACGAAACTCTCCAGCCTTCACAGCCACATAAGAGATTGACTGCTCTGACCAATTATCTACAGAAGATAAACTCTGTTGTATTTGTCTTAGAGATAATCGCCTGAGCCATTCAAAATGAAACTGATCTTGTCGAGTTTTCGGGGTGTTTTTGTTAGTCGCCATCAAACAAAATAATTATAGCTATTACAGTTTGCTAAATGAATGTAAACAGAAAAAGTTAAAAGTGTTTATCTTTATCTTGCCACCCACGACGGCAGAATGTGACACGGTCCGTTTGCACGGTGGGGAAACAGCATGCGTCCATGCAGGCAATACAAAGTGTGCATAAGAAGTACCGACCCTCTCCCTTTTAGTGCAATGGAGTAGTGCTTCCTCAGGGGAAACTGACACCTAGAGACTGAGCAAAGGAGACTTGGTTACAGGACGAATCCTGGGTTCTCAAGGTCTCTGGGCCAAACAATACAAAGCTACCCCCTCCCTCTCTCTCTCTCTCTTTCTCTCTCTCTCTCTCTCTCTCTCTCTCTCTCTACTTATATAAAGCAGAGAGAGAGAGAAGCAAGTAAATTTCAGCGGTTTCAATTAGGCAGTTGATGACGTGTTTAATGACGTCATTGTCTCGAATTCCGATTATAGTAAGGTAGCTTCCACTGGTTCCTTGTATCTAACCTGTAATTATCTGACGACATGTTTCATGACGTCATTACCTCGAATTTCGTTTATAGTAAGGTATTTTCCTCTGGTTCCTTGTATCTGACCTGTAATTATCTGATGACGTGTTTGATGACGCCATTGGCTCAAATTTCGGTTATAGTAAGGGTTCCCTCTCGGTTTGTGGACTCAACCTGTAAACAGAAAATGTCGTATTTAATGATTCGAATTTCGGTTATAGTAAGTATAGTTTAAGGGAACTGATGACGAATTTGATGACGTCATTGCCTTGATATTTTGGTTATAGTAAGGTAGTTTCCTCTGGTCTTGTGTACCCAACCTGTAACCAGCTGATGACGTATTCGATTATGTGTGAATTTTGGTTATAGTACGGTAGTGTACAGTTCTTGCCAATGGTTAAAAATATAGTTTATATAAAACTGAAATAGTATTTGTACCGTATTTATAAAAGCAAACAGGACACACCGTTTTGGAAAATAATAACACTATTTATTACATATAAATAGGTGTTAAACAATCAAGAAGTTTGCAAAAAAGATGTTATAATATTTTATAACCTACTCACAGAACAATATGTGGCTGCAAAAAATATTTAAGTCTTCAGTTCGTGCGATTGTACGACAATATTGCTTAAAAACACTGGAAACCATGTACGAATAATACATGGAGAAAGGTTGTCAAGAAAACTACGTATTCACGCTCGTACTATTATAGTTAATTATCATCTCATCTCATCATGAAAACTAGACGTGATACAAGGAAACGGATTACAGTTTCGGAATCAGCATCCAAAATTACATGAAGTACGCCACAACACATGCATGAAGAACATTTGTTTTTGTCCACTGTTATTATAAGAGTTTTGAAAGTGTATCAATCATACAATTGTTATCCTTATCATACTAAGCACAATTATTAAATTATTATCCTATCTATGTGTTTGTTCCCAGCGACTGCAGATGGTGTTCCAGCCCAGAATCTTTCCCTCTGCTTGATCCTGAGTATAATTATGCCATTAATTTAAATAATTTAATCTAATTTATTTGAAATATATTTCATGAAGCCATTAAGCTAATAAACAAAGATTGATTTCTGTCAAAGCTGGGTGAACATCCTCTAAAGTGTGTTGATTCCGTAATTTTTGCTAGGGATAATATAATTGAAATTCAAGAAAATGGCGTCATCAAAAACGTCATCAGATGTTTACAGGTTGGGTTTACAAGACCAAAGGAAACTACCTTACTATAACAGAAATTCTGGGCAATGACGTCATCAAACACGTCATCAGATGTGTACAGGTTGGTTTTACGAGACCAAAGGAAACTACCTTACTATAACAGAAATTCGAGGCAATGACGTCATCAAACACGTCATCAGATAATTACAGGTTAGGTACAAGAAACAAAAGGAAACTACCTTACTAAAATCGGAATTCCACGCAATGACGTCATCAAAAACGTCATCATCCGGTTACATGTAAAGTACACAAGCCCAGAGGAAACTACCTTACTATAACCAAAATTAGAGGCAATGACGTCATCAAAAACGTCATCGGCCTGTTACATGTTAAGGACACTCTCCCAGAGGAAACTACTGTCGCTTTTCCACACAGTTAAATTAAAATCATAAATTATAAAACGCTGATCTACTTGAATTTTAAGTATTAATGCGTTGCAACAGTATTCTTTTAAATATAAATTAGCAAACGCTAATTTCTAAGCAACGATTATATCAAGAATAAAAAGCGTTTATCTTCACCCATTTAACATTACCATTCGTCAAATGCAATCAGTTATTTAATTCTAAAGAAATCTTCATTATTTATACCTTTTAATGCTCATATAACTAAGATAACTAATCTATCAGCCAACTGGCCTATATAATTAACTATAATAGTACGAGCGTGAATACGTAATTTTCTTGACAATTCTTCCCATCTATTATTCGTACATAGACATTTTGATTTTCTGCATTTAAAACTTCTGACTGATACAAATCTTGTTTTCATTTAACCTTCGCCTATATTGCGTCATATACAGTAGAACTGGAAACAGTAAGTGTCTGTAGCAACAAGTAATGAGACGTGCTAGAGTGAAACGGAATCGAAATTCGTATTCTGCGTCAAAGATTGGTCTAGACATATTGTACTGCAACCTTGATGAGAAAAAAAGTTCAATTTTGTTGACCAGTGTTATTGTTTCATGTTTTATTCACATTGGCCTTGCAAGACAAAAACACATTTCTAATAGAAAAAAAGTTAAAAGTATAAGTTTCTTCCTATTTATTTTGCCACCCTCGACGACAGAATGTGAGACAAGATCCGTTTACCGTGGAGATCCAGTACAGAGCACCCTCTTAATGCAATGGGGAAACTGATGCCCCGGGACTGAGCAAAGGGGACTTGGCCACAAGACACATACTGGGGCCCAAAGCCTATGCACCAAATAATATCAAGTCTAAGAAAAATCATTGGCTATGGTTTTGTTTATTTGCCTCCACACGAGGGCAGATTTGACAGAAGTTCGTTTTTAGTGTGGGGTCCCGCACGCATACGCGAGGGCAGTTCTAAAAATTCCCCACATTAGAGCAGGCTCGATATAGTCAAAAGATGAATCCTGGGCATGCTGAACTTTGATCTCAGGACGAATACTGAGCTCCCTGGACTAGGGTCACGGGACGAATCCCGGGAAGAATTTCGAGGAAGCAATACCATATCTGTAAGTAAAGAGAGGTAGGAGCAAGGACATTTCGATTATAGTGAGGTAGTGTCCTCTGGGCTTGTGTACCTAACCTGTAAACATCTGATGACGTTTTTGATGCCGTCATTACCTCGAATTATAAGGTAGTTTCCATACGGCTTTGTATACTAAATTCGTAACCATCTGCTGGCGTGTTTGTTGACGTGTAGCCTCGAATTTCGATTATAGTAAGGTAGTTTCTTCTTGAATTGTACTAAATCAGTCACCATCTGATGACGTGCTTAATGGTATCATTGCCTCGAATTTCGGTTACGGTAAGGTAGTTTCCACTAGTCTCGTATACTAATCCGCGTGTTTGCTTCGAATTACTGTTATAGTTAGGTAGTTTTCATCTTGTCTTGTATACTAAACCTGTAACAATCTGATGACGTGTTTGTTGACGTCATTGTCTCGAATTTCGATTATAGTAAGGTACTTTCCTCTGAGCGTGTATTCTAAACCTGTAACCATTTGATGACGTACTTGATGATGTCATTGAATCGAATTTCGGTTATAGTAAGGTTGCTTCCTCTGGTCTTGTGTAATACCCAACCTGTAAACAGCTGATCACATGTTTAATGACGTCATTGCATTGAATTTTGATTATAGTAAGGTAGTTTTTACTGGGCTTATGTACTGAATATGTAAACCATCTGATAACATGTTTGATGACGTGTTTGTATCGAATTTCGATTATAGTAAGGTAGTTTCCTCTGGTCTCATGTAGCCAACCTGTAAACATCTGATGACGTGTTTAATGATGACATTGCCTCGAATTTGGGTTATACTAAGGCGGTTTCCACTTGGCTTTTAGTAAATAGTTTCCTCTTGTTCCTTGTACCTAACCTGTTAACATCTGATGACGTATTTGATGATGACAATGCCTCGAATGTAGGTTATTCTATGGTAGTTTCCTCAGTCTTGTGTACCCAACCTGTAAGCATCTGATGACGTATTTGATGACGATTTTGTGTCGAATTTCGGATATAGTAAGGTAGTTTCCTCTGGCCTTGTGTACACAACCTGTAAACATCTGATGACGTGTTTGATGATGACAATTCCTCGAATGTAAGTTATTCTATGGTAGTTTCCTCCGTCCTTGTGTACCCAACCTGTAAGCATCTGATGACGTATTTGTTGACGATTTTGCGTCGAATTTCGGATATAGTATACTAAACCTGTAAGCATCTGATGACGTGTTTGTTGACTTGCTTGTCTTGAATTCCGGTTACGATGAAGCAGTTTTTTCTATGCCAGAAGTGTTCAATCTTTTTCGATCGCGACCCAGTTTAATTGTATGCAATAAACTCACCCCACGACCCAATGACATATAATAAACGATTAGGGTTAGGACATAAACTTAATATTAACAAAAAAGGACAACTTCAAACTCTCGAAGTTCAAATGCAATTAAACTTGTGTTCGTTTCAAAGGTGTACACGTGTGGAACATACTCTTCGTACTGTACGCGTATGAATCGTGCCTTGTTTACCACCCCTTCCCCTCCTTCACACTGTGCCTTATTAAATGTCTGTTGTTGGCTACTATTACTGTTATGATTTAATAGGCTTAACAGATAAATTATTGATGACAAAGATAACTAGCATTCCAAGGGAAATTATGAATCACCACCACCCATATATGCTGTGTCGGGGGTGATCAATTAAAAAGTTGGAAAAAAGGGTGATAAATAAATAAGTTACTTCTCTCGACCTTTGTTGGGCCGTGATCACTAAAAAAGGTCTGAATTTTCAAAAAACAAGCGGGCACAAACCAGTGAACAATTTAGCATTGCATATTGAACCACCCTCTAAAAACCTTTTTAGGGGGGAGGGGGTTCAACATACAAAAAAGAAATTTCCCTACTCATTGAGTGGAGTGTGTGTGCAAAATTTCAAGTTTCTACCATGAACGGTTAGGGCTGGGCGAAGTCCAGATACATAGATAGATACATCATCACCATCATTAGCCGTTATAAGTCCACTGCTGGACAAAGGCCTTTCCTATCTCCTTCCATGACGACCTAGATTGCCACGTCTTACCGGCAAACCTTTCTATCACATCCCTCCATTAAAATCCGGTCTTTTCCTACTGCGTTTACTGTCCTATGGGCACCAGTCGGTTAGTCTTTTCCACCCATCTAACGACATTTGACGAACAAGCGAAGACAGACACATTCTAGTGTTCGTACAGTCACGACGGGAGAGAAATTGCATCTGGATTCCAGTATGTCCCACATAAATATTAGTCTTCTCTACTAACAATTTTAAAACCCGAATTGTATTGTTTTAGAAATGACAGATTCCATGTTCCATTATTTTTTTTTAAATTGCCAGCCCTCTGTAGCTGAAAAAAAAAATCAAAACCCAAATAAGATTATTAGATATATTCATATTTCAAACCTTTATTTTTCCATTGTCCAATATTTTTCTCACTTACTCTTTATTTATTTACTGTAAACCTGCCACCCAGTCAGCAGGATCTTGTGACCCAGGAATGGTTTAGTTTAAAGAATCATGCTCTAGACTTATGTACTTAACCTGCAAAGTGGTCTCGGAAAACAGAAACATACATATGAAAACTAACAGTGAAAAATAGGACGAAAAGATTGAAATCGGTTGATACTTTTATTTCATAATGTATTACTTTAGAGAAGGAAAATAGTGTTCCTAATGTGGGAAGGTTCTGCGTGCCTGAAGGTGGAGAAGATTATCGCTAGAAATTCTGGGTGGGAAAACCAATTGGATGAAGTAGGGAATAAGCACCCCGGAATTGACCGAATTGAAACGCACACATTTTGCCTCGACACTGAATGACGTCACTGAAACGCCTGTTTTAAACATTTAAACAACATTGTGATGTAAACATTTTCGTAAAAAAACTCTAACATTGCTTCTGTTTTCTTTCTTTTTTGCTCATAATTTTTCTGGACTGGGTGAAAAGCGTTTAAAAAAGCTTTGAGATTATTAATTTCGATCTCACTCTTTTTAATTAATCAGCTTGTTAAAAAGGGTCCATGTAAAGTTAAAGCTGCGATCTTCCCTAAAAACACGTCGTATTTGTTTATCTTGGTGAAACTGCTGATGTTTCAGCGGCGCCACCGGTGTCGAGGAAAAATGAGTGCGTTTCAATTCGGTCAATTTCAGGCTGCTTATTTCCTACTTCATCCCACCAATTGCAGGTCCTGGGAACAAACACATAGATAGATAGATAGATAGATAGATAGATAGATAGATAGATAGATAGATAGATAGATAGAGATAGATAGATAGATAGATAGATAGATAGATTAAATGCACATTCATGAAAATAATTATGCTTATTATGATAAGGATGGACATTGGATGATTGATAAACTTTCAAAGCTCTTATTATAATCATCATAATTAGTTTATTTATTATTTCCATCAGATAACTTACTTACGTACGTATCGTGAAACCCTGCGCAGGGTCGTTGGGGCACCACAGATGATTTCAACGTGGGTGTGACAAGGGCGAGCTAACCTGACAGAGCCCATCCCTCTTCAGGCTGTTTTGGAATCGGGGTTGTCCGTCTCCTAAATCGGTTGCCAACCATGGCTAGAGAGCCCAGTCTTCCCTACTATTTACACATGGCTGGGAGGGTGAAGAGGTGGGTTCATTCCTTTCCCAAGGGCATTAGTGTGAAGTGAACACAAACCGGAGCCGGAGTTTGAACTCTGTTCGCCGATTCCAGACTACGTGTCGTTAACTACTTGGCCACACCGCACCTTCATCAGATAAATTATTATAAAGTGGTGTAGCTAGAGATTTGGGGCCCACGGGCTTGTCTTCCTGAGGGGCCTCCCTCAAACATTCAGTGAGATTTGATGACTAAGGACAATTTGCAATAAATAAACATGCACTTTCACTTAATTGGTGAAAAACAACCCCAAAGGATGAATTATTATTTACGCAATTCGTGTATGTATAAATATATCCTGGCCATTTTATAATGTCAGTAGAAATGCTGTAGGTGAACTACTATTTATAAATCCCTTTTTGAGGGGCCGCTTTATTAGGGGTCCGGGGCGTTTTCAAATAGACCCCACCTCCCTCAGCTGCGCCTCTGACAGCACTGATAACAGGGAAAGACACATTTTCAGTATTGTAGTACCTGTCAGTATTTTTATGTTCCGCCATAACCAATAGCAAGACTTCAGAAAGATGACTTTTACTGGGACGAAACAAAAGACATGTTTGCGATTTAGTGCAAGCAATTCCCTAGCTCGTATCTTCTTTTCAAGCGTCGTTTTTTTTAACCGAAACCAATTCCTGATGGACGAAAACCATAGGGCAAAAGGACGTCCACGCAGGCGTTGGATTGATGGCGTGGCATTGAAAAGCTCAAGTTCCATGGCCAGTCCGTCACAGAGGAGACCCACCGAGACATCATTGAAGTCTTCATCACCACCACGACACATCGCGGTACAAGCGGAATATCATTTTGTTTTTAAAAACTATTCCTCGGTATCACATGGCCATCTCTATTTACTGACGCAGTTGCGGTTGCTACGATTTGTCTTTAGAATATGTTTGTCAGCGCTGACATATCGTCATCGTTTTGGTTAAGAAATCCCTACCCAGGAACCACCCACATATCGTCAACATCTTCGTCAATAAATCCCCACCCAGGAGCCACCCACATATCGTCAACGCTTTCGTAAACAGATTCCCACCCAGGAGTCACCCATGTATCCAACTTCCTCCCCCACTTGATCTCGTGACCCTGTTACCCGAATAATGCTCGCTTTCAATCTCAACACTATTGAAGTTGACAGCGGAAAAGCAGTTTCAAAAGACCATGTAGCGCCGAGGCGATGCTGAAAATATGGCATTGCTCTCTTGATGAACGAAAGACACGACTTTTCATCAAATGACGTTTCATCGAAAAGGCAAAATACACGCACACATACACGACACAAACACGCACATGCACACGTGTGTATGTGGTATGTACGTGCACGTGTGTATGCGTGTGTATGTGGTTTGTATGTGCACCTGTGGATGTGAGTATGTGGTATGTGTGCATGCGTATGTGGCAGGAGTGTGTGTGTATGAGGGTGTGCTTATTTTGCATTTTCGAAATGTCATTCGATAAAATGTCGTCGTACCACGAAAAGAAAACAATCTGCAGAAAACAGAAAGAGGGATAGGGAGAGAAATAACGAAAGAGAAAGAGAGAAACGGAAAGAAAAGGTGGAAATTAAGAGAAAGGGAGAATGAAGAGGGGTGAATTGACAGAGAATGGAAGAAAAGGAAAAGATGAAAAAATGAATGAGGGAGGAGATACAGAGAGAAAGAAAGAGAGGAGGGAGAAGAAGGACAAAAGAAGCCAGGATTGAAAGAGAGAGAGAGAGAGAGAGAGAGAGAGAGAGAGAGAGAACGAGAGAGAGACCAATATGAATGGAGGAGAAAAGGCAAGGAAATCTCAAGATGAAAAGTTTATCCGAGATTCAGTTGATCCACCGCCATTAGTAATTGCTTTCTCAAAGATTGTTCTGAATTTGAGCTGTCTCTTAAAATACAATCCTGGCTTTATCTCAGAGACTTAGCCAACACAGGCATTGGCATAGCGTCGAATTTGGAAATCTAGCGAGCCTCAAAAGCTGGTATTGGGGTACAAAGGGAGATAATCAGAGCTTTATCTCAAAGACTTACCCAACACAGGCACTGGCATAGCGTCTGGAGGCAGAGGTTCAATACCAGCCTCCTGTTAATTTTTCCAGTAAAATTAGTTGAAACTTGTCTTTTAATAAAATTGATTTTAAATTTGAACTTAAGTATCAGATTTATTACTTTAAGCTTTTGACGTCAACCAGTGCGAATTCAGGTTGTGGCTCAGTCAGTGAGTTAAGTTAAAATCAATTTGATCATTTCTTTTTATAAAATAAGTTAAATCTTTCTTTATGATTATACAATATACAAATCGCTGTTCTCGTACGATCACCGAATCAACGTCGAAATCTGGCCGGTACCTAGATGAGTGACAAACTGGGTATACCTGGGGTCGTAAGCAGAGATCATCCAGTGGCGATCTCGTTAATCCTCCTAACGAGGAGACTGATCTCTATACTACGTTCAATAACCAAAAGCAAAAGGCTCGCTTCTGCATCACTCTGGACTAGCTGAGAGCGATAAGAAATGAATGAAAACCATCTGCCTCTAAGCAGATTTTTTAAAAGATTTTCACAGATAAGGATTATTCGAAATGTCGGCTGCCGTGAAATGCTGCGAATGAAACCAACCTCCATTTTTAAAAGTACGTGTCTACTACTTCGCTTAGTCTATTCGTGTTCATAAATTAAATAGTTTTTTTTTAGTGGGGGGTTCAATTTAAAATGTAAGTTGATGTTAAATAGGTCCCTTAGTTTGTGTCCGGCAGTGTTAACGATTATTTTACTGATCACCGCCCAACACACAGCTACATAAGTAATTTATTTATTGATCACCCGTTTTTCTAAAAAAACACGGAATGCTGCCGTTGGTCATGTGACGGTTTCTATTGAGTGACTAACCAGACCTGTCTTCATTTATTTTTCATAAGATTGCATATAGCTACTCGTACGTCATCGGAACGTCATCTGAATGTGATGTTTTATACAGGGACTTTATTATTCTGGACATTCATTAGATCAGCTTTTCTGCACTAGAATGTGTCTTTTTGTTTAAATCTTCTAGATAAGGATCTTTCTAAATGTCGCATGCCGTGAAATGCTGGGAATTAAACCAACCTCCATTTTTTTTTTAACAGTACGTGTGTACTATTTCGCTTAGACTATTCGTGTTCATACACGAAGACAAGCCTATTTTCTTCCCTTTTATTGTTGCGCGTGCGTCTGCGTGCGTCTGTGTATGTGTGTGTGTGAGAGAGTATGTGTGTTGCCCCCCCCCCTTATGTACCTGAGCGGGAGGGAGAGAACGTGTATTTGTATGAAAAAGGGAGAGAGCAAGGGAAAGTGTCACCTGACACAGTCACGTGATAGTTGTAAAGTAATCACCAGTGTGGAGACAGGTCGATTTTCGCTTCTGGTAATAGTAACCAATCGCTCCAGAACCTGCTTCGGATGAAACATACTTGATTCACTGATTGATCGATTAAACAAAAAGAATTATCATCATTATTATTATTATTGTTCATGTAATTATTAATATTAGCAGCAGCAGCAGCAGCAATAATAATAATAATAATAATAATAATAATAATAATAATAGTAGTAGTAGTAGTAGTAGTAGTAGTAGTAGTAGTAGTAGTAGTAGTAGTAGTAGTAGTAGTAGTAGTAGTGTTGGTGTTAGTGTTAGTGTTAGTGTCAGTGTTGGTGTTGGTGTTGCTGTTAGGCTTTGGTGCTGCAACCACCAACTGCCTCGGTATTATTTACTGAAGTAATCTAACGATTATTTAATTTAATGAATTGTTATTATTACAGTGAGTGCAAAACGTAACCGATACATTTAAAAAAGGTTTATTTTGACATACTTATACACTTTCGAAATTGACTGAATTTCGACCGAGGTTTTCTAATCTTTGTACATAACCTTTTTAAGTTCAATTTTGTTTCAATATTTTTTTTATTTTTTTTAATCTTCAGTCCAAATCCTATCAATGTTGAAGCTGTTAAAATAAACCTTTTGAAATACATTTTACACTAACTGTATATGACTTTACACACAGGAGGATGTAAGTGTAAACTATGTTGTCACGCCCATTTAGACACGGAGTGTCACTCGGTGCTGATTTATTTGATTCAGACACGACATCAACCAGCAGCCTAGGCGTCCGCTAGGGAGGGGGCTAATGCACCCCCCTCCAACATTGATCAAGCCTTCTCACCTAGGGCGAAGGGGTTTGAAAGTTGGAATCTTATAGTCAATAAAGGATAATGGTGCATGATCGATTGATTGTTTTGTTTAACGGCACATCGACCCTGGTGGGTTATTTAGTGCCGGATTCAGTAGGGGGAGGGGGTCCCATGTCCCGGTGACTAGAGACTTGAGGGGGGAGAATCCCAAATCCCTGTCACTGAGACAAATGCCACGAGGACCGGGATAAAGGGGGGGGTGGAGATCCCAAAAGCTTCTCAGAACGAATCCTGAGCATGCTAATGGTGATCGCCTCACGGCCAGCTGGCCAAGATATCCTGTGCAACTTCTCCCAGGACGATAACCGAGCATGCCACAAGGACCCCCTAAGGGCCGTGGTTCTCTGAACAGATACTACACTTTGATCTTAAAATAGCCGATAATGGTGCAGTACAATTGTTTTATGTAAGCCCAACAATGTTCACATATTTTTAAAAAAGACTGTAATTATTCACTGATTACAGGGTTGCCATTAAGATATATTCAGAATATACCCTTTTCCCCCCGCCTCTCCAGAAATATGCCCCCCCCCCACTGGAAAAGTGACAGCGGACGCCCATAACCAGCTGATGCATTTCCTATCGAACCATGTATTTTGGTAGAATGAACAAGCCAACAATATAGCCAATCTATAATTTTGAGAAGGGTCATTAACATCCATAGAGTTTTTTGGGGGACAATGGAACACCTTATGTTGTTCACATGACGTTACGGGTATAACATATTAACTATTATAACATATTACACATAAAGAAGACCGAATAATGAAACGTTGTGTTAGTAACATGAACAAGGAGTTCAATTGTCCAAAAAGCTATTTGACTATAGTCAGTGTGTGTGCATTGGTTGAGAATAAGCAAGGAGTATGGAACAGGTTCGTAAAAAAAGTATCAAAATAAATTCTTTATTCGGATTATTAGAAACCATCATCCAAAACTGTCAGCATCAACATAGTTAATATCAATATCCGTTTCTTCAGTTTTCAAGGTGGTCTGGCTGTCTCGCTAGCTATCTATGTACAGTCTCGCCCATAAATAAATACGCCCCTACCACTATTTGATAGAAATGTAATTGTCTTCTAAAGCAAACAGCAGGATGTTATTATTTCTAGTCGAACATTACACAATAACAACAGATATT
>VCCN01006811.1:338174-351176 GCA_006491835.1 Architeuthis dux | reverse complement strand
CAAATCTCGCTAAATCTTGGAGGGGGCACCTCAGGGAGCCTAGCGCCTACCGGGCCCCCAAATCTCTAGCTACGCCTCTGCTATCACCGACCCCCACTTTGGTCACCACACAAAACTTGTATTCGCCTGTATATACATCACATTTAGCACATATACGGTGAGTGTAAAAAGTAGCCGTTATTTTCAAAAGGTTTATTTTAACATCCTTATACACCTTGTTGATGTCATTGCATTTAGCTGTATATACAACACATTTTAGCTGTATACACAGCATATATAGCTACATATACATCACATTTTAGCTGTATATACAGATCATTTAGCTGTATACACAGCACATTTAGCTTATATACAACACATTTAGCTGTATACACAGCACATTTAGCTTATATACAGCACATTTAGCTCATATACAGCACATTTAGCTTTATATACAACATTTTAGCTGTATACACAGCACATTTAGCACATATACAGTGAGTACAAAATGTATCCGATACTTTTCAAAAACTTTACTTTAACATCATTATACAACTTGTATATACAGCTAAATGCGCTGCATATACAGCTAAAATGTGCTGCATATACAGCTAAATGTGCCGCATATACCGCTAAATGTGCTATATATATATATACAACCAAATGTGCTGCATATACAGCTAAATGTGCTATATATACAGCTTCAAATTGACAGAATTTGGAACATGATTTTTGTATTTTTAATTTCTTTTTTAATCTTTGGTCCAAAATCTGTCAATTTTGAAAATGGATAAGGATGATACATGGTACACACACGAACTCTTTTGTCAATTTTTCATCTTTGCCGACAAACTGTTTGATGTAAAGAATCGAAAGTAAAACAAAAAAAGAAAAAGAAAAATCACTGACTCACTAAAAGTATCACCTGCTAGAAACATTATATTGCAATCTATCACCGACCGACCTGCTCTCAGGTCACCATACAATTCACTTATATTCGCCTTTACAAGAAATTTAGCATTCCACTTACATTCAACAAACCTCTAGCATGATTGCCTTTTTATTAGTTTGATGACGTTAGTGCTTTTGGCTGAATTAATTCATGTAGTAAATATACTGTAGTGCTTATAAGTATTTGAACGAAACAGATATTTTGCATGTATAGTTTTGAGAGTTAAAAACAGGAACTTTACGCAAGAAGAACCAAAGTGTATTGCAATCAGCGCAACAAGGCATGCTTTGTGGTTTTGAATGCTAAATCTCTGGAAAAACTTTCTAAAAGTGTTAAATTGTTAAATGAATCAAACCAAGTATTTTTTTTCAATCCAGCTAAAATCTTGTTCAGAATCGATCAAGGAGATTGAAAATGGCTAACTAACATTGCTATTTGAAAGACTTGACAAATTAGTTACTTAAATCGCCTTAAACTAGACCAATACACTTTTTGGAAAGAATGCAATCATAGACAAGAAACACAAAGTTTGTGCTTGTTCAAATTCTCATGCGCAGTACTTTTTATATAAACGATGGTTTATTTATATGAAAAGAACTGCTCATTAATATACACGTATGAGGGCTGTCCACAAAGAAACCGAACTGATAAAACAGACACCAATAAGACGTTTAAACATGACGTTACTGTTATGTTGAAATATAATATAATTTTTGGACCCTCTGTGATATTTTCTCCCACACTTAAAATATTCGAGATTTTGTTATGACCTCCCCCTTGGCAGGATGCAAGTTCACCAAAGCGATACCTCCACCATGATCATAC
The DNA here is from genome assembly GCA_006491835.1 of Architeuthis dux. Taxonomy (NCBI): domain Eukaryota; kingdom Metazoa; phylum Mollusca; class Cephalopoda; order Oegopsida; family Architeuthidae; genus Architeuthis; species Architeuthis dux. The sequence continues at coordinate 349,420 of VCCN01006811.1, read as the reverse complement.
AGATTAGAGTGTATTCAATTAGTTGCTGAGTGCACAGTTTTTCCTAATGAAGAGTTGTCCACACACTTCACTTATATCGGGAATCGAACTCCGTGTGGGGCAGACGTGTTAACAATTACATTACGAAAATCAAGTAATGAGATGAGGAGTTATTAATAGTTCTTTCTTCTGTACACACATCGTCAGATGAAATCATTGGCTCACGAATTATTAGACATTTGATGTGATTATAGTTAGGACAATGCAATTATCTAAAGCTAAATTGTGAGATGCAATTAGACATTTGCAAGATAATTGTTAAGATGCACTCTCACTGTACAATGAAGGAATATATAGTAGTTTAATTAATCACACATTTATATGTATCTATCTATTTATCCGGACTTCGCCCAGCCCTAACCGTTAAACATTTGCAAGGTAATTGTTAAGATTACTTACTCACTGCACAATGAAAGAATAGATCAGTGGATCTTAACTTATTTGGCTCCATGTCCCACCTCGACATCCCAAAGAATGTTATACCCCCTTACTATAAAAACAAAAGTAATTTCATTATATATCGTGTGGCAAAAAGAACAACATACGACGGCTGTCCACAAAGAAACCGAACTGATAAAACAGGGCACCAATAAGACGTTTTAGTATGCCGGTTACTGTTTTGTTGTGTAGCAGTGTCTTTAACCTTTCGTATAACACAAACTGCATCACGCAACGTTGGTTAGTATTTGAGCTACACGTGCTAGAATGGGCGCGTGTGTAGTGCGTTTGGCGTTTTTTTCTTCTTCGTTCCTAGTCAACGGACGACGATCACATTTAGATACTGCATTCTGTGATCCGTGGAAATCGTTGCCTGACTTTTACAGATTCTTACCTCTTCGAAAACACCACGGATCACAAAATGCAGTTTCTTAATGTGATCGTCGTCTGTTGACTCGGAAAGAAGAAAAACGCCGAACGCACTACACACACTCACATTCTAGCACGTGTAGCTCAAATACTAAGTAACGTGGCGTGATGCAGTTTGTTTTATACAAAAGGTCAAAGTCACTGCTACAAGACATAACAGCACGCTAGAACGTCTCATTGGTGCGCTGTTTTATCAGTTCGGTTTCTTTATGGACAGCCCACGTATATCTCTGAATACTGACGAACTTTTCTTTTGATAACACCATTCGAGTACAAAATATCTTTTAAGAATCCGGACCCATTTCTACTTGAAGGAAAATTAAATGGACCACATGAAACACATTTTTGAAGTTTTTTTAAAAATTCGGACTCTTACTGTAACATATATGTCACATTGGACATTTAGGGCAAATTGTGTCATCATTTGAAAATACATCAGCTGCACAGTTTGTTCTGCTTAGTAACACTGATTTGACTTTTTATATGCATTTCCACAACATATATCGAATTTATAACTTTGCTGGTTAGAGTTAACAACAAATTATTTTTCAGATGTTTTTCATAACACACAAAAATCTGCAAACTGAATAAAAAATAAATACGACTGCCTCATATTAGAGATCTTCTCAACAAGCTACTGTAGCTGTAGAAAATTGTTTCAAATTATATTTTATTAATAATTTAGACATGATTTTTTTATGTTTACATTTGTTTAAATTAGTGTTCACAAAATGTATAAAAAATATTGTATAAGGGACTGCGTAGATCAATTAAGTTGTATGTGACACTGGTGTCACTGTGGGTTCTTATGGGTTAAATAAACTAATTCTTTGTAATAAAAGAAACAATTTTAACATACTGATATATGAATTTTGGAGCATTTACTAAAATCTTTGAAATGTCTTTATTGTGTGAAATTTAGTAACAACAACACAATTACCTAGTCGTTTTCAATCCTCACAAAGTTAATGAGTTAAGTATTAGTATCTATGGGATCTATAGTAAAGTTAGTAATTAACAACAGTGTGTAATTAATATTATGTATACTTAGGAAATAATCAGTTAAGCTTAACACGAATCAGTTTTGAGCCACGGAACACTTTTCGCTCTTCACACCCAAATTCCAAATTGCACCGTCCCCCATATATATTCAAATTTCCCCTTTGTGTGGTGTGCGCACCACATTAAAAAATCACTGGATTAGATGAAAGAATTATCAGACATTGGATACGAGTAATCATCTTAAAATGCTTTATCTTTTTCTTCTGTGGCCAATGTCAGCTGATATTAGGTAAAGCCTTTTGGTTTATTGAAACATTATTATTTTTTAATGCTACGTACCGTATTAGATGGCGTTTCTTTTGAACATATTTCCAAGAAAACCCGACCCCGTGTCCTATATGTAAAAGTAAGGCCGCTCCATAAGCCAATATTTATTCTTGACTGTTTTCGACAATCGATATGTACAGACAATTCCCTACTTAAAGGGAATGGGTTTCATATGTTCACCTGTAATCAGTGATGGGTTTGAGGAATTAGGTGTACGGTGAGACTGTATATAGGATGTATGATCGGGCATCACAAAGGGGTCCATCAGGGATGAGTTAAGTGAACCCGTGCAGATGGAGGTTCCGGGGCAGTGTAAGACCTCGTGGGTGATTGCTTTTTAAAAGTATGGCCAATTTCGTAGCCGTTTTGAGACCATATAACCTACAGTGTAATTGAGAAATATAACGTAACCATATGTCCCCTGTCCCAGTTTCCACCACTGCCTGTAATCAGTGTTTGGAATTTGACCTGTTCGGTTTTTACTCTGATATATAGCACTTAATACTTCTTTCTTTTGTACACACGTCAGATGAAATCATTGGCTCATGAATTACTAGACATTTGATATGATTATAGTTAGGATAATACAATTATGAGATGCAGTTAAACATTTGCAAGGTAATTGTTAAGATTGCACACTCATTGTACAATGAAGGAATAGATCAGTGGATCTTAACTATTTGGGGGGTTCCATGCCCCACCACGACAGGCCAAAAAATGTTAATCCCCCTTACTATAAAAACAAGTAGTTTAATTAATCACCGCTACCAAAGGTTTAGGTTATTCATGTATTCACACATGTATATGTATCTATGTATATATGTATCTATCTATGTATCTGGACTTCCCCCAGCCCTAACCGTTCATAGTAGAAACTTGAGATTTTGCATACACACACTCCCCTCAATGAGTAGGGGAAATTCTTTTTAAAATCCACCCCCGCCCCTAAATAGGTTCAATTTTATCTATCTATCCATGTGGACTTCGCCCAGCCCTAACCGTTCGTAGTAGAAACTTGGAATTTTGTACACACACTCCCTTCAATGAGTAGGGAAAATGCTTTAAGAAAATAGGGCTTTAGTGGGGGAGTTCAATTTTCAATGTAAGCTTATGCTAAAATGGTCACTATTTTGTGCCCGTTTGTTGTTTGAAGATTCAGACATTTTTTGTGATCACAGCCCAACCTTTTAATTGATCACCCCCAACACAGCGTATATGGGTGGCAGTGATTCATAATTACCCTTGGAATACTAGTTTCTAAGTGATTTCTAAATATCTAACGTTTTGTTGTTGTTTATATCACATCACACATTTCACAAGCCTGGCTGCTGCAAGATCAAACTTCAAGAACAGCATTATAAAATAAATATATCTTTTAGTATACATGTATTTATTTATTAGAATGAAGTAAGCCCCTGTGATTCATAATTTCCCTTGGAATGCTAGTTATATATCATGTGAAGAACTACTTCTCATACGAGGGCTGTCCACAAAGAAACCGAACTGATAAAACAGCGCCCCAATAAGACGTCTTAGTATACCCGTTACTGTTTATGTTGTAATATAATCTAATTTTTGGACCCTCTCTGATATTTTCTCCCGCATCTAGAATATTTGAGACTATTGCCAGAAGACTTTGCTAAGAGAAACAGCAAAAAATAACTAATCCTTAAGTGGTATCCTTTTTAGGTAAGTAAAAGAAATAAATTATATACACATCAAATTGGCTACCCGCAACAGCTCTAAGTGTTTAAAAAATAATTTTACACTAGAAAAATACGTGAATCGTTAGAGATTCAATGTATGCGTGTTGGTCCTTTGGTGGCTGATGGTGTGAATAGGGATTCTGGGAATGTTGTAAAGAACAATTGTTTTTTACAAAACAAAACAGATCTTTCTTTCATGCATGTACAAAGAAAGATCCTAGAAAAGAAAGATGGCGGAAAAATTGGAAGATGGAGAATGCACAGAACGAGAAAAGCAAACATCAATATCATAAAATGCGAAGGAAATACGTTACGAAAATTGAGTTAACTGTCAAGGGGTGGAGGCGAAATATTAGGGAAAATAATATATAGTTAGTTGTAGCCAATCTGATGTATATATAATTTATTAAAAGAAAGAACTATGACAATTTCACCAGGTTTCTTCATCTTGGGAATTCTAAAATAACTGATGCTTTCAGAGAGTCAGGAACGATAACTCTATATTTCCATTTTCTTTTATAAAAGAGCAGATAAAATTCTTTTTTCCTTCTCTTTTCTCTTCTTTCTTTCTTTCCAGTCGGACACGACACTGACGTCAGTCTGTTTCCATAACATGTGTTCAGATATGATAGTTACCTCTGTCAACGAAATAGGAGAGGTATATGTATTAGCCCGTGTCCTTCAGTCCATCCATACAATATCTCCAAAAGTTCTGAATGAATGTCAATGAGCTTTTGTGGAAGGGGGTAATGGGCTACTAAATAAGTGATTAGATTATGGGGTGGATCAACACACAGTTATTTCCCCTACATCGTAGCTATATGTCCACATCACACAAAATCCCCCAAGGATCTCTGTCTGTACACACGATATCTCCAAAAGTTCCAATTGAATTTTAATTATATTTGTCGAAGGGTGGACAATAGGCTACGAAAGAAGTGATCAAATCTTGGGGCGGATCCATGGACAATTACCCCCTCTATTAGTTATATATCCACACCACATAATATCACCAACGGTTCATGTATGTCCACACGATATCTCCAAAAGTATTTCATATCCCCAAAAGAATTTCAATGACATTTTGAAGTGATTAGTTTTGGGGGCGGATCCATCCACAATTACTCAGTTTTTAGTGAGTGACAATGGCGTTGGCAGAGGTTTGCGATCTCCTGGTGCTTTCTACTTTATGTTTGTTTTATCAAACGTGAGCCAATCACGTATTTCTAGCCGAACAAGTCCTCCTTCCCGGTTGTTCGTCTCCCTCTTCGTCTAACTCCGACTCCCAACGCGTCTAGATTGTCTGCTTTTTTTTTATTGAACTCCAATGACGCGTGATATCTGATTCCTTTATTCCACAACAGGTTTATGCATCAAATCCATTTAGATCGATTACTTCGGGATCGAATACTTATTTATCTCTCAGTTCCCGTTTTCAGACAGCTTATCCCCTTTGTTTCGATCGATCACCGTGGCCCAGTGGTAGTGTGCACGTCCCCGGTTTGGTAGGTCAAGGGTTCAATCCATGGCCAAGTCATACCAAAGTATTTAAAACTGGTTCTCATTGCTCTGCTAAGGTCTCAGCATAAAAGAGTAGGATTGGGGAAGCCTGGAAAGGGATGGGCTCTGGTCAGGCTATGACAATTGAGCATAAAGCATGTGATGTATGTCGGAGATAATCCTGGTGAATATGGAGGAATAGGGTCTAACGGATTAAAAGCACAAAAGACTACTGGCGAAAAAGAATTGTTTCTATTTTTTTTCGACTTGGTTAACGGATGTAGATCTTTACCAAAGAGTGTTTCTATTTTTTTTTCGACTTGGTTAACGGATGTAGATCTTTACCAAAAAATGTGTTCTATTGATAAGAGCAAACCACCTTGGAACTTAAGGTACTTTCCGTTTGTATTAGGTTGTCCCACATGAAAGCAACTTAAAAATGTAAACAAGACTGGTTTATTGATCAAAATAAGCTCCATTTGATTCAATAAGTTTTTTCCATCCGGTTTCAAGTCTGAAGATTCCTTCTTTATAGAAATTAGTGACGTTTGAAGCTAAAACCTATTCAAATGCTGTCATTATCGCTTCTTTGTTGGCATACTTTTTATTCGGAAGAAAAAGCTCCAGGTGCCGGAATAGGTGATAATATGTCGGAGATGATCCTGGAGAATATGGAGGATGATCTCATAATTAAGTTGTTTTTTTAGGCTAGTTTTCTTTGAGGACAGCATCTTCATAAATGAGAGATTATCTCATTAAAACTGATTAAAAATGAATCATAAGATGAAAATACTGATATGATGAATCATAAGATGAATATTTAAAAGAAAGCTAATCTTGTATAACCAGTTAAATATGTATAACTACATTCTCTGCTTCAGAATCTGTCGAAATCGCAATTGTAAAGATAAATGCAAAAGAACAGCCATTTCATGTGGGACTACCTAATATATAAACATAACATGTAATGCTTTTATATCGACAATATCAAATATCTATCAACATTTTCTCAGAATTATAAAATTAGTAAATTTAAGAATAGAAGCATAGCAGTAATAATTTTCTAATATAGGCATACTCCAATATACTGCTATTCCCAATATAAGGCGGTTGTGTTGGGTCCCCAACATTTTTGCCTACTTGTCCCAAAAAATAAATTTAAAAGAAAGTTTATGTCGTATAATCAGTTAAATATATATATATATAATAAACTACATTCTCTGCTTCAAAATGTGTCGAAATCGCAAATGCCAAAAGAAACCCGGCCATTTCATGTGGGACACCCTAATAGATGTGCAAGTCTATAACATCTGAAGCCAAAGCACCACAAATGAATCGAGCATTTTGGATTGTTTTGAGATTTGTTCATATTTTTACATTTTATCATCAATAAAACCGATCCCCGTTAGCACGTGAAAAACATGGGTGCCCTAACGACAAGATACAGAGGACCGAAAGCCCTGTATTGAGTTACGGAACTAGGGACTATGGATCCCTTTGTTTCAGCCTGGATGTCACGGTCTATCCCCATCCTTTGTTAAACTTGCTTCCAAGCACACTGGTCGAACGGACAGGCGTTAAGCCAATTAGACCAATTGCTCCCACATGGGACACGGGCCTAAGGGGTCCCACGCTCGAGTAATCAATTAGAGATTTGACAAGATTACAAGAGTACAAAAGAAACCGAAAATGTTTTTTAAAACTTCTGAAAATACCAAAAATTGTTTCTACATATTTCAAAGGCTCTTGACCAAATGATATACAAATATACACAGCAATACATTGCAACATACACCTAACACCACATTGCTCCCAAGGACAAGTGCCTATTGGTGTTGCATACCCTTTTACAGGTTCTGTCGACAGACCGTTCCCAACAGGGGAACATGGTCTCATGCCTTCCCAGCCCTAGGCAGTCTGCTTGTCTCTGTTCTGAGTTCGGAGTTTTCTCCGTCTCTAGAGCTTCCGTCTCGGCTCTGAGCTTTATGGGGTTTCGAACGCCCACGCTGGTGTCGTTATCGGTTTCCACATCCTGTTTTTGGACACCTACGCATATGCTAAGGTGACCGGGTCACTTCCACTTCCGCACAGGTGGTTAGCCTGGAAATGACCTCTCGTGGTGGTATATCATAACATTGGGTCCTGCGCTCGGGTAATCTACTCTAGTCTTGTCAAATACACAAATACACACAGCAATACATTGAAATGTACACCTAACACCACATTGCAGGTTTTACAGAGAACAGCAACGTTTTTAATTTTCTTCTGAATTCTTAAAAAGTCAGTAGTGTCTGTTTACAGTTTATATTTTGAAATTCATTGTCTACTGTACTTGAATTAAATATGTTAATTAATTAAAGAAGAGCGTAAAAAAATATTTCTCTGGAATGATTAAGCGCGTATTTTAATTGCTTCCCATTCTACCATAGAGATATAATGTTTATAATAAACTTTGTTTATATCTCTAAGTTTCTACAGAGCATGATTGTGAATCTGGAGCCCCGCAAAAAATGTTTCCGACTTGGCCTCGCAGCTCCTAAGACGGTCCGTGACTGGTCGAACAAAGTTCATGAAAGACATCATGTTTTGTGCCTTATATTTTGAAAGTGATCATCATGGATTTTAGTCGAAAACAATAAATACAGTACCGTGCAAAAGTATTCGAGGCTTTAGTCAATTGTAATTTTTTAATAATTGCTGGCTTATATGTAGATGGTTGGGAAAAGTTGGACGACTTAACCGTCAAAAATGGATCGCATCATAAGGACTGATTTGACCGATCACCACTAAAGAAGCTAACATGTTCGTACTTACACAGTATTTCTATTTACTCGAGTACTAAGCCGGCACGGCAATTACTGTTTTAGTTTTAGTAAAAAACGATTTAAAAAAAAAAAATTTAATCAAGTATAGAAATGTTGTTTCACTAGTAATTTTTTGTGCTTTTAATCCGTTAGGCCCTAATCCTCCATATTCACCAGGATTGTCTCCGACATACACCACATACTTTAAGCTCAATTGTCTTAGCCTGAATGAAAGCACAGGAAAATCGTCATTAAAATATCAAAGAAGCCTCAAAAGGGAAGTAACCGAATACTTCGAAGCCTCACTTCCATAAAACGGACGAAAAGTAACGGCCCCGTTTACCATACAGCTATATTGTAAATAGAATCCCCTTCGCAAAACCTTAAAAAAACATTTGTTTCTAAACACTAACAACTTCTACGGAAGATTGTTAGGGTCTAACGGATTAAAAGCACACAATATTACTGGCGAAAAAAAATAGAAACAATTCTTTTTTCGACTTGGTTAACGGTTAACTAATTGTGTTTTAATAGTTGGTAGGTTCAAGCTTTACCCATTTTCAGTTTCTTCTTTGTACATATTCCATAGGATCTGTAATGTTTGTTTTCAGCTACAAAACACTATTCAACCTAATAACATCCATAAATAAGTTTTAAAAATGTGTCTCGAAAGTTATGGTAGTTCTTCTGTGCATTAAAGACTATGGGGGTGAGGTGTTCACTTCGTACTAATACCCTTGGGAAAGACATGAATCCATCTCTCATCTTAGCTATGCGTAAAATAGCGCAGTTGAGTAATGCCACACAGAGTGCTGTTTGCCTCTACGCCTAATGTACATATATAGCAAACTGGTTGAATAAGTAGGAATGTGATATGCAGAGCCCAAACAGCTAAAGCCGTAGCCAGCTTAAGGGAGAAAACTACTATTCAATGACTCAACTACAAGATATGTCTCTTAACGAATGCTGATCTTTTTAAAATTCTATGATCCTAGATTTTAAAACTACTCCTTATAGCAATATTATGAGGTGGGTGGCCTCTTCTCGAGGGTTGGCATCTCTAATCCTGAGTTCTCAAGTGGCTCTTAGCCGGGGTTAGCGTTGGAATGTTAATTGTTTCAAGTGCGTGGGAATGGTAAATCTAATCTTCATTCATCCTGACAAGACAATGAAGATAAAAGCCGATATATTTCGGTCGATTCAACCAACACGAAGAGAAGCTCTGCGGTGAGAGCGGTGGGAGAACTAGCATCCATGTATTCCCACATCGCTTGATATCTACGCCTTTCTGTATTGTTCGTCCTCTACGACATAGGCGTACGAGCCGGGGTGCAAGGATGGCTATTGTTCTCCTAAATTCGGGGAAAATAGTGTGGAAAATTCGAACAATTGATATTTTTTCTGCTAAGAAAGGCGGAAAACAATATTTATTCTAAGTTGCATGTTGTATGTGTATCGTTGAATGATAAAACAAACTTTTTCAAATAGTTCTTCGACGATTGAACTCCCCCTTGTTGTTTGTGTTGTTAACACGACGTTTTCGCCGATCCATTCTTCGGCCATTTTCAGGTGAGATATCCGAAAGTTTTTAATTTCAAAGGGGGCAGCCCTTATAACGTAGGATTCGGGTATTTTTTTTTAAATCCTTGTCCTGTTATAGAACTACTTGAATGTTAATGACCCTCCTCAAAACTATAGAAAATATCTTTACAAAAAAGACTTTTTTATTGAAAATTAGTACTTTTGTTTTTAATCTAAGATTTACGGCCAATCAAGCCCTTTGTTCCCCTTAAACAAAGAGTTCCCATGCTCCACCAATCTTGCATTTGTGTCTCCCCAAACATTTGTCTCGTGTTTGTAAACTCGTCACTTACCATCTAACCTAATAATGAAGAGTGTGATTTTCTTGGTTTGTGGCTCGTAACACTGAACTATTCCACTGACTGGAGTGGGGTTTAACATTTTGCTAAGAAATACTTCCTGCATACTACGCACTATTCCCAGTAAACGAATTCAGTATTTCTTGCTATACAAAGACCATCTAAATCCAAATATATCCGTGATTTTTTTTAAACTGGGACTAACGAGTAAATCATATTAAAAAAAAACCCGATCAGGACACTTGTCGTATAGCAATGTTCAGCAAGCTAATCTTGCTGGCAGTTGATAGTGGATTCGATTCTCATCGGATCTCCCAGTACAGACCTGGCCTGATACCAATTCATACGATTCACCGTCATACCAAAGACTTCAAAAATGGTACTCAATACCTCGCCACTAAGCACTCTGCACAAGGACTAGTATTGAGGAACTTCAAATCACGTTGCATACACGTTTGTGTAAGATCACCGAAGTTAAGCAACGTCGATCCTGGTCAGTACCTAGTTAGGTGACCATTAGGGGATACCATGTGCTGTAAGCGGAACGAAGCTTCGACAGGCCTGTCAAGTCAGAAGTGAGTCTTACTAACAATTGACCGTGCGTACCTGACCCCGCGACGGCCTTGATGAGGGTATAAGCGAAGAACGACGATACATATATACATAAACGTGAGAACACGTCACTATGAGTCATGCAATGCGGGCAGGAATCTGATGCCAAATTTGGGCAAATTTACACTCAGACTGCTCCAACCTAGATATGCTTCTTTTTTCTTTTTCTGTTTGTTTCCAAAAATAGCAGGTTACAGAATTATCGAGTGGCCATGCTGTGAACTTGACTCTCACATGACCTACTTTTGGTATCATTTACAAATATCGAATGGCTTGAATTCGCGTCAAGTATAACATCGCCAATAATCGAGTATGGGAGAGGGGGAGCTTCACTAGTAGACACAAACAGGTGCTAGTATACCTAGTGTCAAATTGAGTCTACGGTTCTTATTCTTTAGCGTACATGCTTTACATATGGTCGTTTTTTTGTTTTTGTTTTGTTTCGTTTGCTGTTTTTGTTTTTGTTGTTTTTTTTGTTGTTTTTTGGGTTTTTTTTTTTTTTTTTTTTT
>VCCN01006811.1:318686-332339 GCA_006491835.1 Architeuthis dux | reverse complement strand
GGGGGGGGAAACATGAAGTTTGCTAAGAAATACATTTATATAAATATAAATATATTATATTTATGCGTGTGTGTATGTGTGCGAGTTTGTAGACGAGTCCGCGTACATAATCACATAGACATTCCTGCATACATAAATAAGTGCTCAAAATAAATATAATGTTTCCTGCGGATGGAACGCAATTATCATCTCGCTTTTAATCAAACGCAAGACGCTGGGGAATTATATAGCGTCTCTTTAGGCCGAGAAAAAAAACAAAACAAACAAACCGAACATAAATAGATGAAAAATAAATATAATAAATATTAACAGATCGCACCAAGGATAGAAATATATAAACAGATGAATAGAATCATATACGTATAAGTTTATACATTTCTCCGTTTTTATTTTTGTTAGATGAAGTATTATAAATCATTATTATTTAATTTTTGTATGACTACTTTTTACCTTTTTCTATAGTTTTGAGAAGGCTCATTAATTTTCAAATGGTTATTCGAACGATTGAACTCCTTCTTGTTATTTGTGTGTCGAGTGTGATGGGTTAAACAGAAGTTTAAACATAACTTCTGTTTAACCCATCACACTCGGAGTTTTACACCTGAAGAAGGCCGAAGCATGGATCGGCCGAAACGTCGTGTTTACAACACAAATAACAAGAAGGAGTTCAATCGTCCGAAGAACCATTTGAATACTTTTTACCTTTATCTTAAATTTTATTAGTTGCTTTTTATCGCAACTTTTGCTCAGACAGATTACCCTCCGGCAGTGAAGGTTGCTGACCGATAACAAGCCATTATTTCTGCAGTCTAAATCCTACCTAATTGCCTTCAGGTATTACCTGTCAATACTCACCGAGTACATTGCTGATATTTCACACATAAAAGATGACCAGGACGTGGTAGCAGATTGTATGTCGCGGCCAGCAATGTCAGTACAAATAGACGTCTTTGATTTGTCGGAAATTGCTGAAGCACAATCAAAGAATGAGGAAATATAATCCTTTCCCAACCTTAGAGAATTCAAACTACGGCAACTCCAAAATACTCTGTGATATTTCTACCCCATACCCAAGCCTTTTGTACCAGAAACTCTGATAAAGTCCGCTTTTGACAGCCTTCACTCACTGTCTCACCCTGGCATCCAGGGAACGCGGAAATTAATTGCGTCCATGTATTACTGGCCAAACGAAAGAATATATCCCTTAGAAAGAAACGAAACATTAAAACGAATGATGTATAGATTTAGTTACTGTTTATGTGTGTGTGTGCATATACGAAAGTCCATGTATTGTGTACTCGTGTGGGGTTTGTGACAGTGTCAATAGAATGTTTCTGTGTCTAAGAGTTCTTACTGGCGTATGCGAGTGTGTGTGTGTGTGTGTGTGTGTGTGTGTGTGTGTGTGTGTGTGTGTGTGTGTGTGTAAATAAGGTGGGATGGGTTCACTTACATTTTGGTTGAATTAAACTCTGTCCCGTCCGGAGTACGCGTGAATATCACACGCACTCGCCAAAATCATGAAAAACAAGAGCGCTGTTAAGCACGTCTGATCAGCACGCCAGACTGGGAAAAAGAGATTGGATGCCAGTATGTGAGGAACAGTGGCTCTGATTTACCGTGCGGAGAGTTCTCTTCACGGGGTGGGGGACTCAATGGAGACAACTCCTGCTTTGGATCAACACAAATAGCGTTGATCGGAAAATAAAGATTAGAGCTCGGGTGGGACTTGAACCCACAACCCCTAGCCAGGGGAAAAACCATTTAGCCCGGTCTGCTTTTTAAGCCACCGAAACTAATAATAAAGAAGACCGTTAAACCTACTCTTCTTTCCGATCGGTTGTTTACATTTCTGGTAGTTACAGTATTTAATCTATTTCTCCGTTTTAATTTTTGTTAGATGAAGTATTATAAATCAATATTATTTATATATGTATGTCTACTTTTACTTTCATCTAAAATGTTATTAGTTGCTTTTTATCACAACTTATAACTCGGGTCGTCATTCTACCGCTACAAGTAAACAACGCTCACTCGCTATTTTCGATCGCTCTGTGTACTCGTAGACGTAGAATGACGGCCCGGTTTATAAGTTGTGATTAAAACAACTGAAGATTTAGATGAAGGTAACAGCATTTGCGTTACAATGATGGGCGTCTGCAGTTACTTTTCCAGGCAGGTGCAAAAGGATATATTTGGCGAAGGGTTACTTGTTAGGATTTCAACGGTGGCCTAGATAGCTAAAGCGTTGGTTAAAAAGCGTCTGACTGTTGAGTCATCTGTAGGTTGTGGGTTCAATCCCAGGAGCACCATAACTGAAAAAATTAACCACGAAATAATTTCTAGGATATGGATAGTGGAATGAGGACAGTATACCCCCGTGGATCAAATAAAGGGTTCAGTTCAATAGTTCCGGTAAGTTACCAACAAAACTTGACACCTGAAGAAGGCCGGAGAGTACATCGGCCGAAACGTTGTGGAAATGACAACCAGGATGAGGATCTCAGTCCGAACAATAGTATCAGTAATACTAACACCTCATCTCAGAAATACCGAACTCGGTTACTCTTTATTTCCGACAAAAATTACGGGAGAGAAGAAACTGTGGAAGGAAAGAAAAAGTTGATCCATGCAGGAAAAAGATTCTCCCACGTGGGAGAGAAAGATGACAAAGTCCAGTTGTTTCCAAGAAAAATGCGTTTTTTAAAATTATTTCTGTTGATAAACATCGATTAAGGGCTAGTTCGCAGATCAATCAGGGTATTGAATTCTGTTTTGTTGAAATCCTAACAAGTTGTTTAAGGTCTGTTTCTAGTTACTCTTAAAGACTGACGATAATGATGATCATAGGATCCCTAATCAGGCCACATTCTCTTTCTTTCTTCTTCTCTCCTTCCCCCTCCCCACTCTCTCCCGTGCCCTCACGTGTGTGCTGTGGGCAGAAGAGGTTTTGATCGTTAGACTCGAACTCACTAACCGAACCCCCAAAATACTAACAGCTCCTTGGATAATTTAAGTAAGCCACGCTCTCGATTTCTCTCCTGACCTTTTGTACATACGGTTATCCGAAATCTTCGCCCGAGCGTGACCTACACGATAACCCTCTTTCTCTCTAGTGGTAAACAAACACAGGAACACACAATCAGAGAGCATTTCACTACATATTCTCCATCTGTTGTCCCTTCTTCTCGCTATGTGCCATTTTCTGTTGCTTGTACGATATCCTTCACCCTGGTCCTCTCTCAGATCCATGTTGATCCTTTTCTATCGCTACGTCTTATTCCTTACATTGCTCTTTCCATTGCCTTCTGTGGTATTCTGAGTTTGTTTTCGAGTGGTTTTGTAAGTTTCCAGGTCTCGCACCCGTACGTCATAGCTGTTATTATGCATTGATTGTATACTCTACGTTTTAAGCATATTGGCAATTTGCTTTTCAGTATGTCTATTGTGAAATTACTACTATCCAGCTAACCAAACTTTATGAGATGATTTTCGCTTCAGCTAACCTTCAGAAGATTTCATTTAATTCCCATGTTTTTGCAATATGGTATATATGTGCCCTTTTATTCTTTTGTCGTATAAATGTTATTATATGACAAAGGTTTCAATAAATCGTCCTCGGCGTGGATTATATCCGATTGATACTGTAATAAACAACATCGGGTTACTTGAACCGTAACACCGGTTTAATAAACTCTCCCTATTTGTATAACAAAAATTACTTAACTTTTATTTCGGAATATTCTTTTTCCAAAGGAGAATTATTAAGTCAATATTTATTTTTTGTTTGTTTGTTTGTTTGTTCGTTATGTTTTGTGTTCTTTTATCTTCACTCAAATATTTCTAAATTATATTTGTTTATTATTCTACGCTGCTTTGATGATTTCGTTTTCCTTTATAAAATAAAAAATGGAGACCTTGTCCCTGGACCGGCACAAGTTTTTCATGCGCAATAGGCGAGAGTTTAAATATGCGTCCCCGGTTGTATTCTAACGACTATTTATTTCAGTTTGGAGTGCTCCCCAAGAAACTTTGCGACCTAGGCGACTGCCTACGTTCGCCTAGTGGACGGGCCGGCCCTCCTTTGTCAACAACATATCCTCATCAAACATCTGACTAAATATCATTGCACAGCATTAAAGAAATAGGATGAAATTTGGATCAGGCACCCTGAGAATTGTCGAATCGAAAAGGGACACATTTTGCCTTGCCTTTATTGCAACTTTTTTAATTTCATTTTATTATCCTAGTTTTGTAAGTATATTTTGAAATTTCAAGTTATATTTTATTAAACTCCTAGCTGTATAAATATTTTTTAAAAATAGGCCCCTATCAATAAACATACCTAAAACGAAAATTATGACATACCCTGATAAAAGGTTTCGTCATCGTCAAGTCGAATATTCGATAGAAAATACATTTTTTGTAAGTAATTTTTTGTGCTAGCAGACTTTCGTTAAAGAATTTAAACTCTAAACGCTATAAAAGCCAAAACCTAGTTTTACGAAGAATAATTGGATTGAAAGAACAAAAAATACCTTTTATTTCTCCGGGAGAAAGTAACTTCGAAAATGTGCTAGCTTAAAAAAATAAAAACAAAACCTTCTTTTTGTATTTTCTTTATCAAATGTAAGTAACTTCGAAAATTTTAGCGACTTTGTTTATCTTGGTAACACTGCTGACGTTACAGTGACGTCACAGGTGTCGAGGCAAAATGTGTCCCTTTTCGTTTCACCAATTTTCAGGGTGCCTGATCCAAACTTCATCCAAAACATGTATGATTATAGCCGCAATTCAAATGTTCCAACGACGTTTTCCTAGAAGATTGTTTTCTTTTAATTATAGGTGCCATCAATCCATTATACCTTTGCACCATCCGCGAATTAGTTAGCTTTTAGAAAAAATCTGTTTACGGTTTTAGGAGCGTAGTTCTATTAACAAGGTAACTATAATGCTAAACTTCACCCTTTTATTACGAAGTACAGCTTACATGAATTATCTTCCCTTTGTTGTGATTTTATTTCTTTTATGAATTCTCTTATTTATTTTTATTTTTTAAACATCATTGGGCTGGCGCCATTTTAAACAGGTGGCCTGCGCGGGTCTAACATTGTCACACTTCCGTGCAGACCCGCACAGGTAGTAATATTAGTAGTAGTATTAATGATGTAGACGCACACACAGACACATAGCTGTGTGCTTCTGTGTATGCGAACCCATAAAAACAAACATAGCTTTACCCCCTTCCTCTTTTTCTGTTTGCTTTAGCGTGACATAAACAGACAAACATAAAAAACAAAAAAGTGAAAACAGCAATTATAAAATAAGACTAGTGTACCCGTGTCGTCAAAAATGACGACAGTGTTATTTGTTTGCCTTTGTTTTTTTTTAAATGTTGCGGGTTTGGACCGTTATCTGCTTTGATGTATTGTCCCCTTTCCCCAATGTATACAATCTGATTGACATACTTAATGCTTGAAATGTCATCACGGTGCCTTTGGCCTATTGGTAAGTCATCGGACTGCTAAGGTAAGCGTTGGAATTTCAAATCAAATCCGTTTAATTTTATATATCGGTTTCTTTCAGCGTGACAGAAAACAAACAAATAGATCGGTAATTAGTGACAACAGCAATTATAAAATAAGACTAGTGTACCCGTGTCGTCAAAACTGATGACAGTGTTATTTGTTTGTTTTTATTTTTGTTAAATTCTGCACGTTTAGACCGTTAGCTGCTTTGATGTATTGACCCATTTTCTCAACGTATACAATCTGATTGACATACTTAATGCTTGAAATTTCATCGCCGCGGTGCCTTTGGCCTATTGGTAAGTCATCGGGCTGCTAAGGTAAGCGTTGGAATTTCAAATCAAATCCGTTTAATTTTATATATCGGTTTCCTTCAGTGAGTATGTGTTTTGATGATTATATGAGAAATACAATTAATATTTATTTCTTGTTCATCTCTTTCCAGATACAAGGAATGGTATTTCCCACACAGAAGAAGGGGAGACGTCATCGGCTAGACAATCTGACACACAAAGATCGACGGCCAGTAATCGCCCGACTACAAATAAAAAAGATCGCTTCGAGTATGGCAAAGGAATTCGACAGACGAACAGCCGAAAGAGTCGGGCCACGAAACTTCGCGTGGTCCGCATGTTATTCGTCATTGTCATAGAGTTCTTCATCTGCTGGACTCCCCTCTACATTGTCCAAACATGGATTGTCTTTGACCCGAAAGGAGCTAAAGAGGCAATTAGCCCAACGTGCCATTCGTTTATCCAACTTCTAGCCTACGTCTCCTCCTGTTGCAATCCGATCACATATTGTTTCATGAACAATAAATTTCGTCAGGCTTTTATAACTGCTTTCCGATGTGTGCACACGGTACATCCGAGACTGGCTCGGAGGGCTGAGCGCTCGGTGTCTGCCTATTCCGGTTCAACACGGACTGCAGCCAGTCGAGTACTGGTATATGACAAAATGCAGGTTTCTGAAGAAATGCTTGAGAGAAGGATGTGAAACAAAAAAAAAAACAAACACAAAAGATTTGGATGGGTAGAGAAATTATTTATAAAAAAAAAAATGTTCCCAAATGTTAAAATATCAACAAAAACAAGAAAAGCTTCGAAATACAAAAAAAACTTTTAAAAATTAAAAGCAGTGGTGGAGTGCTAAAATAAAGGTGAGGGAACGCAGGGTGTTTGGGGAAATTGAGATCCCCCCTCCTCCCGAGAAAATCTTTGAAATTTAACCAATTTCAAAGACGTTTTAGACCATATGGGATGAGTATTTATCCATATACTGGCTATTTTCTTTTATCGGTGAATTTTTCGAAAAGAGAATTTTAGTAGTATATAGTGAGGGAACGCCGTTCATCCTCCCAAAAAAGGTTAGGGAACGCCGTTCCCACGCGTTCCCACATCACTACACCATTAATTAAAAGAGAAATAATAAAATAATAAAATCAGCCATCAAAAATGAAAAATAAAATATTCCTAAAGGATCGAAATAAAAAAAAGGATTGTATAAGGAGAACACTACAGGATTTATAAAAGAAAAAACAAAAGAAAATCCAGAAAAATATACGAAGCAATAAAAGTCGTTCGTAGATTTTTTTAAAAATCACAAAGGGAGAAAACTGGCCACGAAATTGTATAAATTAAACTCCTGAGAAAAAAAAAAGACTTCAAAATCAGTGAGGGAGTATGATATACAATTCAACGATGATGATTTATCATTGAAAAACAAAAGTAAATATAAAATAACGGGTAATAAAACCTACTAAAACAAAATCAAGGATTTAATTTTTTTGGAAATAATAAAACTTTCCCCACAATAACCGCATCAAGACTGACATTTCGTTTAAAGATGGTGTTTTAAAAGATAAATGTTGAATAGAACACAATGTAAAAAATCTCCCAAGTTAAATACAAAACAAAGTAATAATCACACAAGAAATAAAATCAAGGAAATATATTTCGACGACGAGAGGAAGAAAGAATGTAAAAGGAAAAAAGATATTACGCAACAGCTTCGGAGGAAAATAAAGAAAGTAGCCATTTCTTCCGAAGACAGCGGCCATGTTGCATGTAATGATGAAGCCTTAGAAAACCAAATAAAATAGAGAAGAAACAAAGGAAAAAACGAAGAAGAAAGAATAAAATACATTAAAATCGAAGTTAAACATCTTTTAAACAATATATTTGTTCCCAGGGGCGTCGCAAGGGGGCTATTTGAAAATGCCCCTGATGGAGGATATGCAAAAGCTTTATAAATAGTAGTTCACCTGCTGCATTTCTACTGACGATACTCAAAAAATGTTGGGGGGCTCAGGGAGCCAACCCTCTTGGGGCCCCAAATCCTTGCTACGCCTCTATTTTGCACCCTTTTTACGAAAAAATGAGTTGCTTGATGAACGTTTGAAAAATTTCATTTTCATGAACACAAGTTGATGAGGAAAAAAGGAATTTAATTATTTTGACAATTTTTTTAAAAAATCAAAAAAAAATCATCTGATTTATTTTATTAGATGAAGCATTGTCAACCACTATTATTATTACTATTTTTTTCCTTCCATATGTGCCGCAGAGGATGGTCCTGAGATCACAGTGTGTGGGTCATTCCCTGGAAAGTTGGGATCCACCTTTAAACAAATCGACGCCATTGGCACTTGTTCTTGCTGATCTTCTAAAGGTCTGCCAGACCCAGTAGACGCAAAGTATTCGGAACAGAGATTAACCAACATGAATTCTCTTCCATCCTAATGAAAAGCGACTACAATTAAGATGAAAGAAAATACTAGTAAAAAAATATTGATCGTTGTAAATCATCTGAACCGAACATTTTGAAAATAGTTCCTATTGATTATATTAAAAGAAAATATAATAAAAGGTAACAAATATCAAATACCCCAAAACATAATTGAGAGGAAATATTGTATCCAAATAAAATCTGTCTACTAAAAAGAAAATTCTGATGGAAGACAGATTGGCAACATTTATAAAGATTTTTAAAAAAGAAAGCAAATTTTATTGAGAGCTTGAAAACCAAAACAAGGAAAACAACCCTCGAATATGGAAACTGATCAGTGAACGCTGATTTGGCTCACGACTATAGAAATATTCATTCGTATGCCGGATTGACAGTCAAACATTATTTCAATGTCCTACAAAAATCTTGACGCCGAAAGAAAATCTTTTGTTTTTATGTAGTTATTATAAAACTGAATTGAAGACTTAAAACAAGAAGATACACGACCAAAAGCATATTAACAAAAATGAATGAATAAATACCTGGAACAGAAGCGTAGCTGATTTCTATTTGAAAATGCCCCCGGTCTCCCAATGGACTCCAAAGGCTTTATAAATAATGGTTCGCCTATTGCATTTCTACTGACAAATCTCACTAAATGTTGAAAGGGGCCCTCAAGTAGCCAAGCCCCAAATCCACCCAAATCTCAGGCTATGCCTCTGAACTGGAAGGAAATCCTGCTGAATTATAAAACTTTATATTTAGTCATGATTAAGCTCAAAGATGGGTTGTTTTTCGCTTTTTCTGTTTGTGCAAAAGAAAAAAAAATATGTCTTAAATGTTTGCAACGAAAATTTAATAAGCACTTTGACATTTGAGAAAACATTTAAGTGAATTGACGTTTTGTTTTTCAAGCAAGAAATGCCGAAGACAACTATGGCAACAACAAAAAATATTTGCTGGTTTGGACATTGAGCAAATGATTATATATATATATATATATATCCCCAACCGCCACTGTATAAACTGCATGAAAAAACATTTCAAAATTCTTTTCTTCTGACTTTTATGAATCTATTTAAAATGTAACACATTGGGGAAGAAAAAAGACATTTAGTGAACAAGCAAAAGAATGCTATAAGTAAAATCAATTTAATGACCAAGCAATTAACTGTCATCAAATATCGATCTACAACTATAATCGAAACATCTGCGCTTAGAAATGTTGTATATAGAGCAAAGCAAAACGTACGAGATTGTAGAGACGTAACTTGCCATTTGAAAACGTCCCTCAACATGTTGAGGGGACCGAAAGCTTTATAGATAGTAGTTCATCTACTGGTATGTATTTCTACTGACAAATCTTACTAAATGTTGAAGGGGGCCCTAAATCCCCCGAATCTCTAACCACGCCTCTGCATGAGTGAATTCACTGTTGTGGCGTTTACTCGAGGTGCGGGCAGTCGGTGTTCGAAACGAGATAGCGACCAGGTTCCTAATGTTTGAAATTTGACACACACTATCATCCTCAGAAGACCGGCGTTGCACAATCTAACGAAGAAATACAGTTTTGTGCCAGGCTTGGCTTAGACGTTAATTTCTTTTGCACTTATCCTTGTCACATTTTCTCACGAGTAGACTTTAAAGCAGTCTTTCAACCATCAAACCGTTCCAGCCATACCCTACCCTAATTTGACATTCATAAACTCTGTGTATGTGTGCACACCATAGTTTGGTGTAGATGCGACTCACATATACATATTGGGTTTATAGTCAACTAAGGGTATCGGTATCTAGATATCTAGACAAACATCATTATCTAACTGCATAAAATCAAAAACATTGATGGTTTTTCGGTCCGGCTTTAAATATTCGTTTAAAATGGATTTGAAGGATTACTATTTATTGACGCAAGCCTTTGTAATTGAGTTGAAGGTTTTACAAAATATAATGTATAATTCGATGAACATAATTGTATCACGGTAAATAGTCGTCAAATATCAATAATAACGGTTTACAATACTTCATCTGATCAAAAATAAATAATAAAATAATCGCTTTGCTAAAACCAAAACAAACACTGCCGTGCCGGCCTGAGTTAAATTGTGATTGAAAAAACAACAAAAAATTAAGATGGAGGTGAATAGTAGTCAAAAAATGTGTTTACAAAAAAAAACGGTTTACAATACTTCATCTGATAAAAAATGAATAATAATAAAAAAAGAAAATAAGTCGTTTACACCGCTTGTCCCCAACCTCTTGATATTAGTGTTCTCTTCAGAAACAACTAGGTGTCAATCAACTAAGACTTATAAATAACAACTGATTGGTCAACAATTTGACAAACAACACTAACAGCTGAGTCGTCTAAGCCAGGGTTCTTGAAAGTACGGGTCCCGACTCACTACTAGGTCCCAAGGTCCTGCTGACTAGGTCGCAGGATAAATAAATAGTATAAGAAATAAATGAATTAAAAAAGAGTAAGTGAGAAAATATTGGTGCCTATGAAATAATTAAGATTTGAAATATGAATATATCTAATAATCTTATCACTACCTTTATCATCAATAATCTATTTGTTAAACTTATTAAATCGTAACAGTAATAGTAGCTTTAGCATGGTTGAAAACCGACTACAGCGTTTTTAATGAGAGAGAAAGGGCAATGGAGATGAGTGGTAGGCAAGACACAATTCATACGTTACAGTACGATGAGTACGTTCCACACATCTACGCCTTTGAAACGAACACGTTTAGTTTAATTTGAACTTCGAGAGTATGAAATAGTCCTTTTTGTAGTTATATTAAGTCTAATCCATAACCCTAATCGTTTATTATATGCCAGTGGGTCGGGAGGTCATTGTATAAGATTAAACTGGGTCGCGATCGATAAAGTCTGGAGAACCCTGGTCTAAGCTACGTTCAAATTTAAGAATATAATAACGCTTAAATTAGGAACATTCGTCGTAAAACAGTGGTTAGCGCAATGGTATCACAAGCAAATAAAGTTGAGCTCAATCCTTAATGGCCTTGAGCCAATAAATATCTACGCGACACCGGGTGTAGTGAGTTAGTCACGCAAGCCAATGTTTTTACTGTGCGCTTCCTAAAATGAGGCCTCGTGCCGTAGTTGGCATAGTCCAACATATGTCTATTGTATTAGGTGTGTGCAAAAGTGCCCAGAACTCATATTTAATAAAGAAATCTAGAGACTGAATACCGTATATACTCGTGTATAGGTTGAGTTTTGAAGACAACATTTTTAAGCAAAAATTGGGGGTTGAGTAATAATTTTGTAAGGTTGAAATTCAAACATAATGAGAAGGACTAGGAACAACCCCTTTGACTTCAAAAAAAGCATACCATACATTATTGATTTCGTGACCATAACTCAAAGGTTGACCTATACACGAGATTGACCTATACACGAGTATATACGGTACACAGTTGAAAACTGTTTTTTCACTGGAAACCTTCGCACACACCTAATACCTGAAATAAAGCATTACTATAAATTATCGGTTTGAAATAACAAAAGAAAACTCGATTTATAAAATTGGAGGTCGAATCAAACCTTCCAGTTTCACTTTCACTATCTGCACTGAGATTTTTTCTGCCTTATGCAATCGGTAATTGTTTCTTAGTTGTTCGCACTTCCATTTTGATCTTCATTGCCAATTAAAACTGAACCGCGATTGTATATGGTTATCCTTGGTTATACGGATGTAAAATACGGTAGTTGAGCACAGCATACTAAAGCTTCAAAATGTCATACAAAGGCTCCAAAATGTATAACTATGTAACGTATTGATCAGATATTAACACAATAATGAAGTTAAAAGCAATTGCTGTATTACTCGTGTATAATGCGAGAAATTTAATTTAGAAAACGGTGTCAAAATTGGGGGTAGCATTGTACACGAAAGTAAAACAATGATGACATATAAACATATATTACTGATTTTTAGCTACAGAAAGTCATCGGAGATCGTATTGTACTCGAGTAAATACGCTAATTTGTTTGTTTTTTAACTATTAGTTTATTGTAATCCTGAGTTGGTCTTACGGGTGTAAAATATGGTAGTTAAACACAGCATACAACGGCTCAAAAAAGTCATACAAAGGCTCCAAAAATATAGCTATACAACGTATCGGTCAGATATTAACGTAATAATGAATTTAAAGGCCATTAATTTGTTCTTCATCAGAGTATTCGATTTTAACAAGGGTACGGTATTCAGCGCGATGTAAACAACGGTATCTCAGCGCGAGAACAACAGCGTCATTTCACATCCGTATAACGAAGGATTACCTCTTATACAGGGTGGGGCATTTATATCTGACACATTTATAAGAGTCATAAAATGTTATGAGACAGTTCCTATATACAGTACATGACTGGAAAGCACACACACACATCAGAGATTTTACTATGATATAAACGCTTTAATTCTTTATCCTTTATGTCTTAAAAATTACATCAGACAAATGATCCCTTTTTGAATTCTTGCATTCAGGAAAGGGGATCAGCATGGTGTTCATTACAGCATGCAATGTTTCTTGATCAGAAGAGCCGATGGCTGCAGTGATGTTTGCCTTAAATGCACCCATCACATCAGGCAAATGAGTCCCGTTTGAATTCTTGCATTCACAGAAGCGGATCAGCATATTGTTCATTACAGCATGAAATGTCTCTAGATCAAAAGAGCCGATGGCTGCAGTGATGTTTGACTTAAATGCATCCATCACATCAGATAAATGAGTCCCGTTTGAATTCTTGCATTCAAATAAGGGTATCAGCATATTATTCATTACAGCATGCAATGTCTCTTGATCAAAAGAGCCGATGGCTGCGGTGATGTTTGCCTAAAGTTCATCCATAGATGTTGGACGTCTCTTATAAACTTGACCCTTCAGGAATCCCCATAAGAAGACAATAAGGAGGCGTTAAATCTGAAGATCTTGGTGGCCAGTTGACCGGATTAAACCGAGAGATTATTCTGTCTGCAAACTGTCGCAGAATCTCACAATCTTGGCTCCATCTTGCTGAAACCACATGTCTTCAGTCACAATGTTCCTTCGCTCGATTTCAGGTGGACTTGTCTGCCAGGAAACTGTCTTCGGAAAGACCGCTGTCTTTGAATAACAGACGATGTCTGGACATGGAGCTCCACCGTGTTAATTCTTGTTTGAATGTTGACCATTCTGTTATTGACTGATTAGGACCTCTTTCAGTTGTTCTGTCCCCCCAAACCTGGATTTGTGTTTAGATATTCCCAAACAAATATATCTAGTGTTCCATCATTACAAACTTTCAAAAATTAACTGTAAAGAAACAAAATCATTAGTTATGTCAAAACTACTTCCAGCTAGAATGATTGCAAATGTGTCAGATATAAATG
>VCCN01006811.1:265700-276331 GCA_006491835.1 Architeuthis dux | reverse complement strand
ATGTTCCACTAGAAATAATGAAATACTGCTATGTTTGGTTTAAAAGAAAATTAGGGTGTACTCATTTATGGGTGACACTGTATATCATGATATACCAAATCCTGACAGAAGAAGAAAAAACATTCAATGAAAATCACAAGTGACTTTTTTTTAAATTACCCTCAAAAATAGGTTTTTAGTGAAGGGGTTCAATTTACAATGTAAATTGGTCCATTAATTTTTGTCCAGCAGCGTTCATGCTTGTTTTTTTGAAAATTTTGACTTTTTAGTGCCCAACAAAAGCTTAGAGAAATAACTTATTCATTGACCACCCCTTTTTCCAACTTTTTAATTGATCACCCCCAAACACAGCATATATGGGTGTTAGTGATTCATAATTCCCTTTGGAATGCTAGTTTCCCCTTTCTTCGTATAAATTTCTACGGTTTTTACTGTTTGGGTTTTGTATTTTATTTCTACGTGTTCTTCTTCTTTCCTACGCTTAAAAACTCGTTAACAGTTCTACCACCAGCGTCCATTTTCCTAAACAATGTTTCTTTTCCTCCTCCGCTGTTAAAAGAGCTCCAATTAGAAGCCCATTTTCAAATCACACAGATGTCACTTTTATTGTTAACCTGTCGATATTTTATAAATTGAAAAAAATGGCTTTTGAATTTCAACTTTTGGCCCAACAACTTAATCTTCCGATTTCATTGTGACAACTTAAGTGCACGTTTAGCATAAAATCTCAATAGCTGAAATATGAAATCGAAGGACACAAAGTTGAAATCATTGTACCCGAAGATCAACTTAATGGCAAATGGAATAGAACGTTTCATTCGTTTTTAGCTTGGTGAATCAATCCGAATGAATAGCAAATCACCAAGAAGGGTGTTAGGCCGGGGGCTAGCAGGGCCCAATGTGCCCACCCATGATTCTACATTTAGGGCACCAAAATGTTCCTTAGGATGTCCTCTTTCAGAAAAAAGATGTTCCCAAGAAAAAGGTTGGGAAGAACTACCTCATTTGCATAAAACAAAATAGCTGCCAGCACATACCAAAAAACAAACAGAATTTCATATCTCGGACCCCAATTGACACATCTGAATACTTTAAAAGGCTAAATCAGGATTTTCATACGTGAGGAATTCAAAAATACACTTTATTTTACCATAAAATAAATAATTTATAGGTATTTCAGGATTTACAATGTAAGTTTATCCTAAATTGATCCCCTTGTGTCCGGCCGCATTCACGCGTGTTTTGTTTTTTTAAATCCTGAATGTATAATTCAAACCTTACTGGTAGCATTTTCATCAAGTTAACTTAATTTTATCACCACCACTGCTTAATTTACAAGGTACAAGGTAAAACAAAGCATATATGGGTGGCGGTGATTCATAATTTCCCTTGGAATGCTAGTTGTTTTTTATTTTTTTATTTTTTATTTTTTTTGGGGGGGGGGTTGTCCGTGGAGTCTAGTGCTTCCATTCTAGATGGTTTTCTTTTAATTTCTTTTTAAAGTTGTGAGTCACTCCCAAATTCAAAGGATCGCTTCGCGGCCTTTTGGCTAAGATCAATGTGTAGTATATGTTCTTCGAAAACGCCAAAGCCTCGAAGTTCAGAAAACCACGGCCCTTCGGGGGTCCTTGTGGCATGCTCGGGTATCTTCCTGAGAGAAGTTGCACAGGATATCTTGGCCAGCTGGTCGGGAGGCGATCACCATTAGCATGTTCAGGATTCGTCCTGAGAAGTTTTTGGGATCTCCACCCCTTTATCCCGGTCCTCGTGGCATTTGTCTCAGTGACAGAGATTTGGGATTCCCCCCCGCCTCAAGTCTCTAGTCACGGGGAAATGGGATCCCCCTCCCCCTACTGAATTCGGCACTAAATGATCCACCAAGGGTCGATGTGCCGTTAAACAATCAATTAATCATACCAAATTCAAAACGTCGGAAAAGAACCATCTAAATTAGCAACATTGTCCCTAGGTATACCGTTAGCAAAGAAACTGGTATTTCACTAGTTTACATAAGTATTTTTTTCTAAAATCAATCAACATGAAAGATAATGGGATTGGATTAAAGAGTTTTTATTTTTTCAATAAAATGCAGATTTCGTTCGATCGAAAATACAGTTCAATAATAGAAATACAATAAACCAATAAGTGAACGACGATGGAACAAAATGTAACTTAAAAGACACGGCTGGTTAGTTAGTCAATAGAAACCGACGCGCGACGAACGTCTTTTGGAATCCATGTAACCAGTTCATTTTTGGTGGTTCAGAAAGGACCGCACGTCTTCATATTGATGACAATGGTTGATTTTTACTCAAAGAGAGCCACAGTTATGCTGAGATCAGCGTTGCCCATTTAGCACGTTTTGCGCTAGATTTAGCGCGTTTCTTGTTTTGGCATTGCAAAAAGCGATAAATTAGCGCGTTTTCGCCTAAAACATTTTGGCCATTTTCTGTCTACTTGAAAAGGATGTGATCAATGAATAAGTTACATCTCTCGCTATTTGTTGGGAAGTGATCACAAAATAAATTCTGAATTTTCAAAAAAGCAAGCGGGCACAAACTGGTGATCAATACATAAATAAAAATAAACTTACGTTGCATATTGAACCCCCGTCTAAAAACCTATTTAGGAAGAGTAATTTTCAAAAAACAAAAAACCTATCTTCCCTACTCATTGAGAGTGTATGTGCAAAATTTCAAGTTTCTACTATGAACGGTTACATAAAAACATGAAAAAAATCACAGGTCTGGTTAGTCACTCAATAGAAACCGTCACGTGACCAACGTCTTTTGGTAGCAAGCCGTGTTGGGGGTGATCAATTAAAAGATTGGAAAAGGGTGTGATCAATGAATAAGTTACATCTCTCGTTTTTGTTGGGCAGTGATCACTAAAAAAAAGATCAATTTAGCATAAACTTACATTGCAAACTGAACCCTGAAGGTTTTTTTCTCTAGACATAATAAGGAGTAAATATTTAAATTTTCAGCCTTCTAGCAGCATTGGTGCGAGCTGTACACGTAATACATACACAGCCAGCCAGCCAACCTGAAAACTGAAGAAACCTATGTTGACAGTTTTGGTTGACGGTTTCTAATACAGCAAATACAGTAAAAGCCTAGTACCGCACGCTATAGTAGCACACGCGATTAGTAGTAGACACAAAAAAATGTTGATATTTGCTACTGTACGCTGGTGCTTTGTATGGCAGGCATCGTTCTTCGTTTAGCGAGACAGTCAATGTTGTCAACTCAAAAAAAATATTTTCGTGCTAAAAAAATAGCCAAGAATGGCAAGAAACCGCCAGAAATGGCTAGAAATAGCCAAAATGTTTAAGCGTAAACGCGCTAATTTAGCGTGATCATATATAGTCACTTGCCCCATAAAATAAAAACGACATTACTTTCTCGTACGCCTACTACATTCTTGGCACTGCTTTCTGATTTCAATAAAAATCCAACGTTTGCAGTGCAAAAAAGCTAAATTAGCGCGTTTACGCTTAAACATATTGGCCATCTTTAGCCATTTTAGCCATTTCTGGCGATTGGGGGCGATTCTTGGCTATTTTTAGCACGTAAATATTATGTTTTAAAATGGCTAAAAATGGCCAAAATGTTTAAGCGTAAACGCGCTAATTTAGCTCTTTTTGCAAAACCAGTAAATGCGGGAGATATCCTTCGTCCGTATGAATTTCTTCAGCTGGGGGATTTGGGGCGCTGTGAGCCCCCGAGGGTGTTTTGATTTTTGAATTTAGCTTGGAAATAGCATTTTCAGCACTAAATTTTGATACAAAACATACACAACACAACACGAATAATTGCAATCTCTTCTTTAAAGTAAAGTCAGCAGTGGCGTTTCTAGTTCTTAGAAAGTAGGGGGGGCACTTGGGGTCCGAGATTATGGGCGGGGGCAAAACTCGAAATGCATGTGACGGGAAATCTTCATTTTTATAATTCACCACGTTGATATACACAACTTATATGAATGATTTTATTATAAATTATTATTTAAATTATTATATTTTTACGGCATAGTTTTTTTTTCTCAAAAATCTGAGATAATCAATCATATATCAGCTACATCCCTACATTAAAGCGACTGAAGGTCACCATATCAAAGTAAAAATAAAATCAATATCAGAACTGTCTCTTGATAAGATAATTCTTTTTAACACAACATCGAGAGAGAAGTTATCTGTGACTTTTGTTCAAGTATATCAGTATGCTGATATAAAAGTTTTGTTCATTGACGACCGAAATGTCTTTGTCTAATTCATTTTTACCGTTTTACCGTATGTCAAATATATTTCTTAGTGAGCCGTCATACTATAAAGTTTGAGAACCACTTCACTATAGAGTATATTAACATCATCTCCAGGGTATAGAGATTTGTATATCGTTATTAACTTTCATATTCATATTTCTTCTTTTGTCCTGTTTAGGAAGGGTCCAGATTACCTTACTCTTAGTACTTCCCCATAAATAGAATAGAGATATATATATTATCCGTGCGTATGAAGTACGCGAGTAAATCAGCTGTGGGTCTGAGGGCATTGTGAGAAACTCCCACTCCCATTGTTGACCTTTGTAAACGTGTGGAAATAGCATTTTCAGCACTAAAGTGTTTATACAAAATATACACAACACAACACGATTAATTGCAATATTTTCTTTACTTTAAACTAAGGTCAGCATATTGAAGTAAAAATAAAAAATATCAGAACATCCCCATTATCTCTTGACAAGATAATTCTTTTTAACACAACATATAAATCGAGAGAGAAGAACTCAGTTATCCGATACTTTTGTCCAATATAAATCCCAAGTATACAATATTTCCTTGATTAAGTACCTAACCATTACACGATTTATATCTATATAAGCAATTTACTTTTTCAGTTCTTTGAATATAAATTTCTTCAAAATCGGCCCGACCCTACCTGAAACGAAAATGTTGGAGAAAACAGGTTTCAACAAAAATCGTGTGGGGATCTCGAAGAATATTGCAGGAGACTTGGCAGGTCTATGGAACGTATCTTGCGTGCTGTGCCAGGCCTTCTTGTACATGCATACAAGTGCTTATTCGAGTAAATAATATTATCTTGTGTTGCCTTTGTAAATAAATTCAATATACAGTAAGTCCTCGCCATCAGCGTAATCGCGAGAGATAAACAAAAAAGCATGGAATGATTAAGAGAGACGGAGAAGGAGCTGCTATTTTCATTTAAAGGAAATTGAAGAAAGATTTACAGTAGAACCTCGCCATCCGCGCAATCGCCAACCGCGGTTTCACTTATACGTGGTTGTCCCAATTTAGATATATTTCATCCAGATCTAGATATTTTTGGTTGCGTCCATGTTAGAAATTGCTATTTAGAGGATCTTTAATAAAATAAGTGATATTTAGATAGGTAAAATAAAATAATTTCTAAAATGCTCACACCTTAAATGCCAACATCTGTTAGATGTATCTTCAGTTGGTACTCTTTATGATAACTTTATGATAGATAAAAATTTAAATCACGACGGAACGTATCTTCATCGTGTTTTGGAACAAAATTTCGAAATAGCTTCCAACCAATTTTTAAAAACAAGAAGATCTGGACGCATAATGGAATTTTAGTAGAATTTGTCTACTGAACATTGAAAATGACCTGACAAGCCAAAATATATCTGTTCAATCAATAAATATACTAAGGAGAAAAGTTGAATGTTACAAACTTAAAGTTTTTATTTTAGTTTTAGGCAAAAATAATTTATTTTAAAACTAAGAAAATGAAAAAATATTGAAAAATATTTTCACTTTCAGTGTTCTTGACGTTATACAATATTAAAATTCTAAAATTATATTTTTAAAATAAAAATTTTTATGAACGTAGTTCCGCCTTGTATATTGGTGTATGCCTTCTGATGTACATGTTACGGCTGTTTAGGCCATTTTCAACATTTTAAATTTTATTTTAAAACTGTCTTTTTGAGTTATATGCTATCTGGTTTTTCTGGGTTTATTTGAGCGAGAGATCTTTATATTTTTAGGAAATGCAGCTGGCAACCCTACTCCCAATCCAGGTCAGGAGACCAGATCTAATCGTCGGAAACAAGGAGAAAAGGATATGCCAGATAGTGGATGCTGTTGTCCCAGCAGGCAACAACATGAAATCGAAACAGAGCGAAAGGCTGACGGATCAAATGTTGAATCCGGACCCAAAAATTGATTCATGGCAAAAGCGCAAGTTTTCAGATTACACCGACCCATGAAAGACACAAGTTTCTTTTCAAATTTTGTGATACTATTTCTTCACAATATTCTGTTTATGCAGTTAATTCTACATTTCATCCTTGTTTTGATTAAATGAAATTCAATTTTGATTACGGAAAATTTCCGCTTTTGATTTAAATCAATTTTGGGGTCTGGATTCAACATTTGATCCAAGCTGACAAAATATCTGGACCTTTCAAGAAAAGTTAAAAAATTGTGTAATATGAAGATGACAGTTGTGCCCATCATTATCCGAGTACTTGGAATGGTCCCAAAGAGCCTTGCAAAAAGACTGGAAGAATTAGAAATCAGTGCAGTAATTTAGACCACGACTTCCCAAAGTGGGGGGTCGCGTAAAAGTTCAGGGGATCGCAAGTGCAATGTAGAATTTTAAAAATAATGTTATATTCTAGCTTTAGGATCATTATTTGCTGGTTATTAAAAATCGCTCCAGTATTAATAACATTGAAATTGCCTTGAAACCAGCATTAAGAACATTGAAATTGCCTTGAAACCAGCATTAAGAACATTGAAATTGCCTTGAGACCAGCATTAAGAACATTGAAATTGCCTTGAAACCAGCTTAAACAAATATTAAACCGAGATTTGATTTGTTGTGCAAAAATAAACAAGCACATCCTTCTCACTACCTTTTTTTGTTTGTAATAAATTTATATTTAAAAATTGAGAAATGTTAGTTTTTATTGTTTTTGTAAAAAAGAATGAGGGCTGCGACGAATTTCGGCACTTCTTTTGCCTGAGGGAGAACAGATTTCCTTTTATATTTTTATATTAACGCTAATTTTGAATTTGATTTTTTCTTCGGAGGAGCTTTTTTATATACAAAAGATATTTTTGTATATTTTTTGTATTATTTTTTTAAACTCAATTTTTTAGTATATTTTATATTAACAACGTTGATTTTGAATTTGATTTTTTAAAACTCAATAGCTGCTGCTGATTCTTATTTATTTGAATTCTTGACCGAAAAAAAACTGCCTAATTATTTTTGTTAAAAGAAAACAAACTACGTATTTATTTTTGTTAAATATATGTGAATAATTTCCTTTTATTCCGAGTCGCTCGTTTCGCAAATGAAAAAAACTATACAATTTAATTCCCCATAAAGAATAAATGATACGTAGTTTAAGACCTTTCTTAAAAGAAGAAGGAATTGTCTCAAGGGTGGCGTTTCCTCCGAAGAAAAATCTCGTAAGCAGTTTTCTAAAGTAGGAGATTTTTTACGCGTCTGGTCTTTCGTAGCGGAAATCGCCAATGATTGAATGTACCGAAAATGTGCGAGGTCCCTCAGACAGAGAAGGGCCCGAATTTCTTTTACCAAACTGTGTGGGGGGAGGGGGTGTGACCAATTTCTTTTTAAAAAAGGGGTTCGCGATTCAAAAAGTTTGGGCAGGCCTGAGTTAGACAATCCATACGACAGCATTACGAAAAACTTACGAGAGCCCATCAGTACTGGTGATACTTGCTGTCCCTTGATCCACAGCGAGAGCTGCCAGATATTACCGGTGGGAAAATGCAATGAACTGAAATAAATTAATACAAATAATTACAATAAACTATGAAAATGAAAACAAATTTCAATTTCAGTGTCCTAGACGTTATAAAATATTAAAATTCTAAATCTTTAAAATTTTTTTAAAAACTTGAAATTTTAAAATTAACAATGTTTTTTTGGTTTATGAATGTAGTCCTCCTTGTGTATTGGATTGATATGTGCCTTCTGATGTACATGTTACGGCTGTTTAGGTCGTTTTCAACATCCAAATATTTAGAAATGATATAGCTCGGCGGTTCCCAAACAGGGTTCCGCGGTCCCCTGGGGGTCCACAAAGGTATTACTGTGGATCCGTTGGATAAGTTTAAGATTTCAAGAGACCTCAGTGTAAAATGTATAATCAGTGTTGCCAACTCAAAAAATATTTTCGCGCTATTTTGACTGTCAAAAAGCGTTTTTTTTAATTGCCAAAAATGGCCAAAATGGCCAAAAACCACCAAAATGGCCAAAAACCACCAAAAAGACGCTAAAAATGGTCAGAAATAGCCCGAAAATGGGCAAAATGTTTTTGGCGAAAACGCGCTAATTTAGCGCTTTTTGCAATGCCAAAACAAGAAACGCGCTAAATCCAGCGCGAAACGCGCTAAATCGGCAACACTGTGTATAATTACTTACGATACGACTGACACAAATATACTTCTGCATACACAATATAGACTAATCATTGTAATCGACTGAATGCTGAGACAGATACGAGACTCCAGCTGTTTTCCATTAAACCATACATCGAAGAGATAAGTTCTTAAACAGTAAACAGTGTCATTCATTCTATTGAATTTCATTTCATTTCCCTTCCATTTTAGAATGGATATATATTTTCAAAATAAATGTACACAGTTTCTGGAAACATGTAATGATCTATTGGTGTATTGTTGGCCGGAGAATGAAGAGTGGGAGAGAGATAAGGGTGCCGAGAGACCGTTCCCAACAGGGACACCGGTCTCGTGCCTTCCAGCCTGGCTTGGGCGATCTGACTCTCTGTTCTGAGTTTTTTGTTTCTTCTGCTCCCTCGTCTCGGATCTGAGCTTTATGGATTTTCGAACGCCCGCGCTTGTGTCATTTCCGTGTTTCCACATCCTGTTTTTTGGACACTTACGCATATGCTAAGGTGACCGGGTTACTTCCACTTCCGCACAGGTGTTGACCTTGAAATGACCTTCTCGTGGTAGTATATCATAACACTGTTAGAAACTGTCAACCAAAACTGTCAACATCAACATAGGTTTCTTCAGTTTTTAAGTTGGTCTGGCTGGTTATCTGGCTGGCTGGCTATGTGTCTATCACGCGTAATGACCGCACCAATGAAACTAGAGGGCTACGGAAGAAGTGATTACATTACATTACATGCACAATTGCTCCCCCTGACAATGGCGTTGGATGAGTGTTGCCAACTCAAAAAATATTTCGCGCTAGATTGACTGCCGAAACGCCAAAAACCACCAGAAATACGCTAAAAATGGTCAAAAATAGCCAGAAAATGGCCAACATGCTTTAGGCGAAAACGCGCTAATTTAGCGCTTTTTGCACTGCCAAAACAAGAAACTCGCTAAATCTAGCGCGAAACGCGCTAAATTGGCAACACTAGGTATATGCTCTCCGAGTACTTTCTAGTTTTTAATGCAGTCAATTACTTTAACAGATCTCATTTTTTAAAATCCAAAGACGTGTTGAGTTTCATGCAGCGGTTCCCAATCTGGGGTCCACAGAGGTATTACTGTGGGTCTGTGAGTTAAGTAACACATTTCAAGAGGCTGCAGTGTAAACGTATAATGACTTACGATAAGACTGATAAAAATATACTTGCAGAATCTTTTTTGAGACAATTTTTTAAACTGTTGGTATTAAATTTAATTATGCAATTTTCCAATTACTTATTTATTATCTATTTTTAGGATCATTTATTCAAAATATTATTATATAACTTCAGTACGACAGCAGACTATTAAAGTACTTCCCCTCTTTCAAACTACGTATTTATGTGAACCAGGATTTTCTGCATACGCAACAATAAAAACTAATCATTGTAATAGACTGAATGCTGAATCAGATATGAGAATCCAGCTGTCTACCATTAAACCAGACTTGATTTGGTAAAAGAAATGCCACAGTATCATTCATCTTTCATTTCAATTTCAATTTAGAAAACTTGTGATGGCTTATTTACTATAATCATCTAATCAACATAAAAACGTTTTAGGGTCCGCACATATTTTTGGGGATCATTAAGGGGTCCGCGGGGAAGATAAGTTTGAGAGCCGCGGAAGCTTATCTTTACATTATTTAAAAAATAGTCGCGTATTGGTTATCTCCCTTTAGTCAGAAAACGGTTTTAGCAGAAACACGTATATGAAAAGGGTAATTAAAGCTTCCGTACTTCCCTAAGATTTAGCGAAGTGATTAAATAATATTCTTCTCATAAGATTTCGCAAGGAATAGATTATTAGGCTCAGTACTGTGTCGTGGGTATTGGTAATAAAATGAGTACGCGTCGAACCAGGTATTAAGTCGCACGGGTCAGTTGCGAGTTAGAGCTGAAAATAGTTAATGCAGGTCATTTTTGTCGATTTTCATGGTTATCTAACCATATCAATGTTTAATAGTTCATAACATGTTTTAATGAGTTTTTCTGAGACAGCATTACTGGAAATAGTGTATACTAGCAGCGGCGGAAGATCTTTGGGGGGTCAAGGCAGTGTCGCCAACTCTAAATCAAATTCTAAATCAATCTAGAAAAAGCGTCAAAAAACACCAAAATACACTAAAAACATTTGTAGCCATTCTCATCATCATCATCATCATC
>VCCN01006811.1:203378-215343 GCA_006491835.1 Architeuthis dux | reverse complement strand
TATATACGCACGAATTATAACTCCCGCATTTTACTTTACTGACCTCTGATCAACAATAGCAAAACCAATAACATAATAACAATTGTAATGTTCTTTAATGCTGAATAGAATTAATGGAAATCTAAAAGCAAATAGAATCATTACAAACTACAATGGATACTAAGAAAATTATTCTATTATTTTTTATTAGATGAAGTAAAACATTATTGGTACTACTATTTACCTTCATCTTAATTATTTAGTTATTGTTTTGTTATCACAATTTAGCTCAAGCCGTTACGACAGTGTTTGTTTTGGTTTTAGTACAAAAGCGATTATTGTATTATTTATCTTTTAGATGAAGGATTGTAAATCATTATTATTAATTTTTGATGATTATTATTTACCTTCATCTTAATCTTTTAGTTGTTTATTTGTATCACAACTTAGCTTGCTTACTTCCAATCCGCGCTATTTACTCACAGTCGTAGATTGACGGCCTGAGTTAAGTTGTGATTTAAAAATAAAAACAACTAAAGAATTAAAATTATTTTTTGATGGCAAAGGTGAACTAGTAAATATACAATTTTCATGAGATTGAGTGTTTCGTGGTTGCTTATAAAAATGACGGCAATATACGAGGGTCGGTGAAAAAGTAATGCCTGTTCTTCTTTAATTACAACAGATTTAATAGTACACAAAGCATACCAAGATGAACACAAAAGTCTCAGGATTCCAAGTCTAGTCCTCAACATAGTCTCCTTCCTTCTCAATCGTGATATTCCACCTTTGAATGAGGGCATGTATAACCGCTTCGTAGAAGCTTCTTGGGTGCTATCTTAGCCATGTGCGAGTTGCCTCTTTCACCTCATCATCATTGGAGAACCGTTGTCCTCTGAGTGCCTCCTTCATGGGCCCAAACAGATGAAAGTCTGAGTGTGCCAGGTCAAGACTGTATGGTGGACGAGGCAAGGTTGTTCAGCCATGCGCTGTGATTGCTTGTCTGGTCTTTAAGCTGCTGTGAAGACTTGCATTGTCATGTTGCAAAAGCACATCACTCGTCTTCAAATGTCGCCTAGCTCGAAGAAGCCTTGACAATTTGCTAACATAGGAGTCAGAATTGATAGTGGTGCCATTGGGCATAAACTCTAACAGTATGACTCCCTTCTGGTCCCAAAACAAGAAGCTTCTACGAAGCAGTTATACATGCCCTCATTCAAAGGTGGAATACCACGATTAAGAAGGAAGGAGATTATGTTGATGACTAGATTTGGAATCCTGAGACATTTGCGTTCATTTTGGTACGCTTTGTGTGCTTCTACTATTAAATTTATTGTAATTAAAGAAGAATAGGAATTACTTTTTGACCGACTCTAGTATAAATAAATTTGCGATTGCATTGTACTTATAAAATTCCTGAATAATAATCTAGACTATAGATAGAATACGAAAAGTATTTTGAAACAGTACAATACAAAGAGATTGGCGAATTGCCGATCGCCACATTGTTTGATTTTATTCTGTTTTTTTTTATTATGAGTATTTCAAAAAGATTTGACACTTTTTAAACATTTATTTCTAGATAACTACAAATGTTGGCAACATGAAACTTGCCCCACAGGAAAGTAAAACCCTTAAAGTTATTTTGGCAGTATTTACAGTGACTCAATAAGTGCACCATTGGTCACACGGCAAACGTCATCAGATAATCCATTTCTTCCCGATTATCCATTTCTTCCCAAACACCCCCAACATATCCCGCGTGGATTATCTGTTTAACGTTTGGTGCACATATTGAGTCATTGTAAATACTGCCAAAAGACTATGAGGGTTTTACTTTCCTGTTGTGAAAATTGTTCAAATCCTTTTGAAACGCCTTGTATATGGATACACATACGAGGGCTGTCCAAAATGAAACCGAACTTTTAAAACAGCCCACCAATGGGACGTTTCAGATTATGATTAACTATGATTAACGACGATCA
The DNA here is from genome assembly GCA_006491835.1 of Architeuthis dux. Classification (NCBI taxonomy): domain Eukaryota; kingdom Metazoa; phylum Mollusca; class Cephalopoda; order Oegopsida; family Architeuthidae; genus Architeuthis; species Architeuthis dux. The sequence continues at coordinate 213,379 of VCCN01006811.1, read as the reverse complement.
CATTGAGAATCTGCATTATGTGATCCGTGGAAATCGTCGCCTGACTGTCTGTGGAGATTTCGAGGGGGTAAGAATCTGTAAAAGCCAGGCGACGATTTCCACGGATCACAGAATCCAGTTTCCCAATGTCATCGTTTTTCGTTGACTTGGAAAGAAAAAACGCCATGTTCATTCTAGCATGTGTAGCTTAAATACTAACCAACGTAGCGCGATGCAGTTTCTTTTAGAAGTCACTGCTACACAACATAACAGTAGTGAGCCCGCTAAAACGTCCCATTGGTGCGTTGTTTTAAAAGTTCGGTTTCTCTTTGGACAGCCCTAGTATGTAGGTTAATTATAGTCGTTATTATTATTAACACGTGTTCGGAGACAAACAAAGAACTTACAGCATTCAAACGAAATACAATAGATTATCTACAACAAAAGATTATCAAAGATACAACAATGGAACAAGACACAGAAAAACAATAAAACACGAACATAGAAATTCTATGAAGTGATTCTGGTGAGGAAATGTCATGCAATCAGTCAGAGGAAAAACCGTTAATGAACATTTTCCCAGCACCCTTTTTTTTGCCAAACACGAAAATATAAAGAAGTTAACATATTTTTGTCAGAATTTCTGAATCTATACTATATTCCTACTTGGCATGATTACATCCGTGAAGCTCTCCTTGGTCAATTTGTCAAAAACTAACCAATCACGAGAGTGAGAATTATGGAATGCGCAAATTTGTATGAAGCAGTGTCAAGAGTGAGAAACGGATTTTCTTTGTTCGTTTATTTGTTTACGGAGTTACAAGTTTGTAAAGAAAATCTGGGTTAAGATTCGGTTTAACAAACCAGAATAAATTTTTTTATGAAAATGTGTTACTTATATTTTACAATAAATTAAATAAATAAAAATACAGGGCTGGTTAGTCACTCAATAGAAACCAATGTCTTTTGGCAACGTGCTGCGTTGGAGATGATCAATTAAAGAATTGGCAAAAGCGGTGATCAATAAAGAAGTTCGAATTTTCAAAAGAAAACAAGCATGAACGCAGCCGGACACAAACTAAGGGACCGATTTAGCATAAACTTACATTGTAAATTGAACTTCCCACTAAAAACCTATTTTGGGGAAATTTTGAAAAAACAAAAAACGTTTTTTTCTAAACATAATAAGGAGTAAAATTTTAAATTTTCAGGCTGCAATACATACATAGATAGATGGCCAGCCAGCAAGTCAGCCAAACCCACTTAAAAACTGAAGAAACCAATGTTGACAATTTTGGTTGACGGTTTCTAATTACTTATTTTATTAAAAATAGTATTATATTACTACGGGATGTTCTGCTAGTTATCATTATTATACACTGATATACTCGGACTAGTGTTCTCATCTTAGTTGTTTTAGTCACAACGTTTCCACAGTCATATCACCCTGTCTTCTTCAGATGTCTGGTAAACTTCTGGGAATTTCAAACCGAACCCTTTATTCAATCCACAGCAGGGTTTAGTTTACAGAGATTTTAGAACTGCGCAAATCTGTGATGCAGTTGACATGACCCAGAGTCTGAGAAGCATTTGTAATGGCTATTTGTAAGTGGTGTCAATAATCTTAATTTGATTTATATTCATTGTGAATGATAGTGGTCTGGCAGGTTGTCCAAGTTTTATCAATGGTACGGCAAGTATTTTAAAAGGTCTAATGTGGTTGTAAATTCGCTATAGTATACGTAATTTAGTAAATGGATCGCTTTATCTTAGTAGTTGGTCATGTCATATAAAGAAACAAGACGCCAATGGGTTTCTTGTTTCTTGGAGTTTTACTATAGATTTTAGTACTGCACATGATTTAGAACTGCACAAGCAGGGGTCTACTGTACGTTAAAATAAACCCTAATCCACAGTGATATATTGTTCTCATTCCATTGACCATACCAGGGGATATCTCGTATCTGTTAATTCTTCCTACTTTACTCGTCCTGGCGATGACACTTGTCTTCTTTTTTCCACTGAACCAGAGTATATGACTGTTTTGCACTACCCAACCCAGGGATTGAACTCACAACCATCAGGCGGGTTACTATATACACTTAACCAACGCTTAACCAACGCTTTTATCCACTAGGCCATTTGTCCCGGTGGTAGATACTTTCTGCCTCATCCACTGAACCAGAATGTATGCCTTTTTGCACTAGTGTAATTAAGAGGTGGGACAACAACAAGAGGTACAACGACCGAAACGTTGTGACTATAACAACCAAGATGGGGATACTAGTCAGAGTACATTAGTGTATAATAATGAACAAAACGTACGTCAGAACAAAATCTGCAACAAAACCTCACATTCACCAATCGATTAGTTCAGCGGTTCTCAAACTTTTCTTCCCCACGAACCCCTTAATGATGCCCAAAAATATGTGCGGTCCCCTAAAGAATGTTTATGTTGATTAGATGATTATGATAATATAATGTTATTCTGATATTCACTGAAATATAAAATATTTGAAAAACTTTGAACATTAAAATATAACTTTTCCAAGGAAAATTATGAATCACCGCCATCTACATATGCTGTGTTGAGGGTGAACAATTAAAAAGTTGGAAAAAGGGATGATCAATGAATAAGTTACTTCTCTCGCCTTTTGTTGGGATGTGATCACCAAAAAAAGGTCTGAATTTTCAAAAAGCAAGCGGGCACAAACTAGTGACCAATTTAGCATAAACTTACATTGCATATTGAACCCCCCTCTAAAAACCTATTTAGGAGGGTGAACTTTCAAAAGTAAAAAATAAATCACTTTCCCTACTCATTGTGGGGAGTGTCTGCAAATTCAAGTTTCTACTATGAACGTTTAGGGCTGGGCGCAATCCGGATGCATAGATACATATAAATGTCATAACACATGAATAACCTAAACACAGCAATACACCAGTGGTGTGGGTAGCGGTGATATCACAAGTTTTCAGAAGCTATATTTATTTTTTTAAATATATACATTCTAAAATGGAAAGGAAATGAAAGAAAATTCAATCGGATGAATGACAATGTGGTATTTCTTTTTACAAATCCCTTTGAAATCTAGTTTATTGGTAGACAGCTGGTTTCTCATATCTGCCTCAGCATTCAGTCGAATACAATAATTAGTTTGTGTAACGAAATACACCCGGTAGCCGTTAAAAGTGGCCAAATTTGAAAATAGGAGGGAGCTGTGTTAAACTGCGTACGTGGCAAACTGGACAGATCGTATTACCAGTAGCAGTTAAAAGGGGCTAGATTTTAAAATAGAAGGGAGTTGAGATCTGAAGCGGTTAGCAACAGGTCGACAAAGAGGTCCGCACTCCGTCAGGGCGGGGGGGACTGGTTAGAAGCAGTTTTTAGATTTGAATCCATCAGCGACAGGTCAAAAGAGGAGGAACCCTTGATTTTCGTAGTAGTTACTCAGAAAAGTGACCAACTCATTTAGAAAACCAAATGCAACAGGATTCCGTACCTTGGTGTAATCCGCGAACCGGCCCAGAGGAGACTCGTATCGACGGAAATAAAACCCCAGATTTCCAACTGAAGAAAATGAATTTTGTCCCACAGAAAGTTCAGCTCCCGTCAACAGACCCGGACCGAGAATCATCATCAACCAGCAGCCCCGGAGAAAAAAAACATCTTCTCTCTTTCACTCTCTCTCATCATCACTCATCATCTTTCTTTCTCGCACGGAGACCAGAAGTACAGATCGCCATTATACAATATTTGTAGTGTTGTGTAGGCAGAAAATCCCACTTCATATAAATATGTGGGCATGCTTGCTGAAAGTATACCTACGCCAGTCTTATTGTAAGTTAGTATACATTTTACACTGCAGTCTCTTGAAATTCTGAACTTAACTCACGGACCCCCTGTAATACCTTTGTGAACAACCCACTCAGAGATCTGCGGACCCCAGTTTGGGAACCGCTTACTTAGTCTGTTCGCTACTAAATAAGTGTCACATAAGTTGGTTTTATTTTGCTATTAGTTGCTTCAATTGACTTCCACTTGGATACACAGCACGTTCCTTAACCTAAATTTCTCAAAATTGTTTTGGTCACTAAAATAGAAACTAATGGCGAATCACCAGCTAAAGAGATAATAGTTGAAAAAGAATACAAATAGATAAAATGGTTATTTATAGGAAAATCCTGGACATGTTAACGGCCTTGGGCACTTCTAATAACAAAAGTTCTGATTAAATCTGCATTCTACGACGCTTTACATACGTGACCTCGATCTAAACAATAACCAGGATAGAAAATAAGTAGCATAGTAGTCGTATTTCGTGATTATTGGCCCAAGTATGCGTATATATTTTCCAAAAGCTAATAAAAGTAACTAGGGGAGACTGGGAATAATTGCAAACACTTGTTTGTTTATGATCACTAAAAAAAAGGATTGAATTTTCAAAAGACAAGCGGGCACAAACTAATGACCAATTTAGCATAAACTTACATTGCATATTGAACCCCCCCCCCTCTAAAAACCGATTTAGAGGGGAATTTTAAAAAAAACAAGAATACATAATTTCCCTAATGTAGGAGAGTGTGTGTGCAAAGTTTCAAGTTTCTACTATGAACAGTTAGGGCTGGGCGAAGTCCAGATACATAAATAGATACATATAAATGTCAGAACACATGAACCTGTGTTGTGGGTAGCGGTGATTAAACAGAACGATTAATTAAATAAATGTATAAATGAATAGATGAATGAATACTGAATGACTGATTAATTCATTTATTTATATAATTATTTATTTATATATAATGCCTCTATGGGCATCTCATTATAAAATATTGTCTCGTCAACATTAAAAAATATTTTAAAGTTTTTTTAAACACCGTATTTTTTTTTAAAATACCGTATTTGTTTTAAAATACAGTATTTTTTTTAAAAACCGTATTTTTTTAAATACCGCATTTTTTTTAAAATACCTTATTTTTTTAAATACCGCAATTTTTAAAAACCGTATTTTTTTTAAATATCGTATTTTTTTAAATACCGTATTTTTTTCAAAAACCGTATTTTTTTCAAAAACCGTATTTTTTTTAAATACAGTATTTTTTTAAATACCGTATTTTTTCAAATACCGTTTGTTTTTTTTCAAATACCGTATTTTTTTTCAAATACCGTATTTTTTTTAAAAACCGTATTTTTTTTAAATACCGTATTTTTTAACTGATAAAGCTTCACGAGACAAAAACGTTTTTTGTCTCGTGAAGCGAGTTGTTTACTAACATTACTGCGCTATGCAAATAATGTAAATAGCCAGCCACTGTGGAGGCGGTTAATATAGATTTGAATAGAATAGAACATTAGAATATATTATATGACGGTGCGTCTTATATGCCGGGAAATACGGTAAAATGAAAACATTACATTAATAGAGCATGAAAAAGATTACACATCGTTATCAATAATGGAAAACACTTCATTTAGATGAATTCACGTCAAATATTTTCCCTAATTGAGGAGAGTGTGTGTGCAAAGTTTCACGTATCTACTATGAACAGTTAGGGCTGGGCGAAGTCCAGATACATAAATAGATACATATAAATGTCAGAATACATGAACCAGTGTTGTGGGTAGCGGTGATTAAAATGTATGACATTGTGTCATGCGGAAGAGGACAATGCGGAAGAGGACAATGCCATTAATTATAAACAAAAGATCTTTGACCAGCCCAGCGTCGCTATATCACAAATCGGCTTGCAATACTTTATACGTAATAGCTTAAATCATTTTTAAGATTTCCTCTGAGAGTAAATAAAATTGAATATTTGTCCGCGATTGCTCATAACCTTGCTTTTTAAATAAACATATACCAAGACCTGTAACTGAAATGTTAAGTCTTTTTCAGTTTAAATACAATTGTTTGTTTGTGAATTTTTAAAAAAAAACCTTATCTATGACTTACATCTGAAACTTAAATTTCATGTATCTTAACTTTTTAGCGTATGTTTTCAAAAGAATAAAAACGTTCGACAGTTCTCTTGATCCGGTCACAGCGTCGCGATATTCAAAAGTAACGTTAATATAAAGATTTACATAAATGAACTTTTTATGCCATTTTCTCTAAATTTATCAATACTATTTTTACATCTGTTAATACTTTTATTCTTTACGCATTCAGGCAATTCATTCCAATAGTGAACGACTCTCTCGCTAAAGAAATCCATAGATTTATTTGGGCGTACGATTAGATTATTTGTTCTATTAGAAAGGTTAAAAAATAATCGAATAAGTTAATGGTTGTATACATGAAATGAATCAAATTAACCAGTTAACTACGACAGGTGTCATCTGTAATGACTGAAATTTCAGTCATTCGTAGTTAACGCGCTAATGAATGTCATTTTATGGAATATCGATTTCGCTTTAACGGCCTTGTATCTTTCATCATAGTTCTCTGCATGTGGTTAGGTACACATGAGCAATTGTTAGAAAGACCCAATTCCGGTTTGCCAGGCCGGTCGAAGCTAAGTTCTGCTTGAAGCACTTGGTATTCCTCAATGATCACCCATCTAGTTACTGACTAGGCTCGACGTTGCTTAACTTCGTTGAGCTTATGAGAACTAGTAAAATCGAAGCTACGTTCTGCTTACAGCACTTGGTATTCCCCAATGATCACCCATCTAGGTATTGACCAGGCTCGACGTTGCTTAACGTGATTTGGACGTGACGCCTTAGCCTCGGGGAGAGGTCCCTCAAGTCCTTTAAAGTCTTCGGTATGACTCGACGGTGGATTGAACCACGGCCTACTGACTCCAAACATGAAAGGATAACAATTGTAAGCCTTTGGCATACCAAAAAGACACTGGTACCTCACTTTAATCAAGAATGACAGGTTAAATTACAACACTTACCCAAAATATGTTGCTTCATCACATACTAAATTTCTAATAAGCTTTCAAGCCATAAATTCAGTGCATGGTGAGTGTACAATCCGAACAATTATCTTATTAAACGTCTAATACTTCTTCATCCCGTGTCAGTGGCAGTCTGTTGTAGTCTCATCACCTGATCCTCTATGTCTCATAACACATGTGCCACAGAGGATGATCCTGAGGTCATAGTGTGTGGATCATTCCATGGCATGTTGGGATCCACCTTAAACAAACCCACGCAATTGGCACCTCTTGCTGATCTTCCCAAAGATCCACTAGGCAATGTTCCCTCTAATATCTTTGTAGTCAGTGGACGCAAAAGTGTTATGCTAATTCTTTTCCTGTGACATAATTACATAAAAAGAAATCATATTATTTACGTTTTAACCCTTTATAAGACACCCCTAAAAATATTTTAGATATCAAAACAACCTTTTTGTATGTTAAACTAGACCCGATTACAATATATTTCCAGTTGTAAGTTTTATGAAATGTTTATGTTTATGGGGGCAAAACCTCCTCTGATAAAGTGATCATATATGGTGCCTCGACCAAAATGTGACCATAAATAAAAAATATAGGAAAATTAAAAATTAAAATAGAAAGTTAAATAAAACATAGAATTAAAGAATAACATTCAATACAATGAATAGATAGAAAAACATTGATATTGACAAAAAAAATAACACCTCCGGGTTGATTTTTAAATTTTATTGTGTGGGCCAAAAACTAATTTAATGGGGTGCGGTATGCCTCAAAACAGTTTCTGTCTTTGTTCAAGCACAATAGTACTTTGCAAAGCTTGCAGACCACATTGGTGCAGATTATGTTGTCTTTGTGGCTACAATATTTGCATGTGGCTAACTGGTCCTCAGGTGATCATATATAGTCACTTGCCCTATAAAGGGTTAAACAAACCCACGCCATTGGCACTTCTTGCTGATCCTCCCAAAGATCCGCCAGGCATTGTCCCCTCTAATTTTTTATAGTCAGTTGGTGAAAACATGTTATGTTGTGTTAATTTTTATCCTGTGACAAAATTACATAAAAGGTATTCATATTATTTACGTTTTTAAATTTTAACTTATCTATTTAAGAACTTGATACAGGCATGCAAGAGTTAAATGCCCTTGCACAGCTCCAGTTCACGCTTGGGCAAGGTATAGCAATTGTTAGCCTCCCTCTGATACCCCAAGGAGTTACAACTCAAACCCAACAGCAAAGCAGGTGGAAGAGGACAATGCCAGACGGAATAGCTAAAAAGGCGCGACTCAAGACTACACCCGAGTCAGCGGGAGTCCGTTTCATATTGTTTTGTTTAACGGCACATCGACCCTTGGTGGGTCATTTAGGGGGAGGGGGAGGGAATCCCATGTCCCCGTGACTTGAGAGGGGAGAATACCAAATCCCTGTCACTGAGACAAATACCACGAGGACTGGGATAAAGGGGGGGTGGAAATCCCAAAAGCTTCTCAGGACGAATCCTGAGCATGCTAATGGTGATCGCCTCCCGACCAGCTGGCCAAGATATTCTGTGCAACTTCTCCCAGGACAATACCCGAGCATGCCACAAGGACCCCCGAAGGGCCGCGGTTCTCTGAACTTCGAGGCCATGGCGGTTTCGAAGCACAGATGCTTCACTTTGATCCTAGCCACATCCAAGGTATCCTGCGCAACTTCTCCCAGGACGATACCCGAGTATGCCACAAGGACCTCCGAAGGGCTGTGGTTCTCTGAACTTCGAGGCCATGGCGGTTTCGAAGAACAGATACTACACTTTGAGGTCCGTTTCAGCCTCATCATCTGATCCTGCATGTCTCGTAACATATGTGCCACAGACGATGGTCCTGAGATCATAGTGTGTGGGTCAGTACCTGGAAAGTTAGGGTTGGGATCCACCTTAAACAAATCCACGCCATTGGCACTTCTTCTTGCTGATATTTCTAAAGATTCACCAGGCCCAGTAGACGCAAAATACCCGGTGATCGAGATTAACCAATGTGACGTGACGTGACTTTTTCATCCTATTACTAATTACTAACTTATGATGAGAGTAAAGGCCGAACAATCATCTTCTTAAATATCTAATACTTACTTATCCCATGACTTCAATCTCCGATGAATGTACATTCTAAACAATCATCTCTCCAAATCCACCCACTCAAATAATTACCGATGTGTATTTATTTGTTCTCTTTCACACTTCAAGAAATAAGAAAGGGCAAAATTCACGACATATATATATACTGACAATTCTTTTCAAAACAAAATGGCGAAGTCAGCTAATTTGCATAAATTTAATTTCTAGCCACTATAATACATTTTAAAGGAAATATTTTTGAATTCAAAAAACATATTCATAATATAATGTTTTATAACGTTAATTTAAAATAATATACGTCTAAAAATTATTATTATGGGGAATATTATAAGACTTAGTCGTGAAAGCGTTAAAATGAAGCGTGGTGATGTTGTATAGTCAGTGGAAAATTCGTTGGGCCCTGGAAAGAAAGAAGACTGGACCTCGGTGTTTATGAAAATATCATATATATGTTTATTCGGCTACATGCTCCACTGGTGAAATGCGCAGAGTCGGAGAGAGATAACGAGAGTTGATGCATAGCACACAGTCAGGGGCTAACAGGGAAAACTCCGTCTGAACTTCGTGCTTTTTCGGCTCGGCACTGTCTGTTTTCGACCACACCGTCCGTTCCTCTTATGTCTTCGACACACCCACGCATGGTGTGTTATTTCCGGATTTCGTCACCCACGGACTCTGGGGTTCTGTCAACATCCTGTTTTACTTTGACCCCGACCCCTGCTGTGTGTTTGAATCCAATTTCATGTCGTTTGGAGTTCCTGCCGTTAGGCCCACGCTGAAACACCTGCAACTTTAGTCAATATCCTGTTTTCGTTGGCCACACATATGGGGTCCCTAGGGTCACTTCCACTTCTGCCCAGCTGTTAGTCCGGAAATGCCAGTGATCGAAACGGTGTCTAGATGGAGTGTTGCCAATTCTTTTCGTCTAAATTTATGTTTTTGGTTGCGTCTACAAGTCAGAAATTGCTATTTATATGATTTTTAATAAAATAAGTAA
>VCCN01006811.1:97065-107445 GCA_006491835.1 Architeuthis dux | reverse complement strand
TTACTTGGGAAAGTTGGAAAGTGAAAATCCATGACGTATCCATCTGCGTGCAATCCATCCTCTTCGCTGCACAATCTGGTGTCGAGTTATTTTTTGAAGACGCCAATGGAGCAGCTGAGAGCGTTAATGGCGAACGATACAGATCAATGCTCAATAGTTTCTTGGTGCCAGAGATGGTCGATACTCCAGGGATCACACTGCCAAACCATGAAACTCCTGAGAACGATTTGGAGAACGGAAAATCTCCAGAAACTCGGAAATGCGATGGCCTTCTCGTTCGCCCGATCTGACCGCCCCAGATTTTTTTTCATGCAGAGATATCCAAAGAGCGTGTATACACAAGCAGGCCAACAACCATACAAGAGCTAAAAAGAATAATATTCGATTGGAAATTGAAGCAATAACAGAATAAAATTCACTCGAAAGAGCAAGATTTTGCAAAGAAGCAGAAGGGCATTATTTGAAGGACATAATTTTGCATATTTCATTCCAAAAATAAATGTAAACATTACATTTCATATTGTAATTCAAACTTCATAATAAACACATTTAGAAAAAAGAATATGAAATGTTTTAACTCCTGTGCAACTTATGGCCCACCCTATATAAGTGTTTTTGGACTGTTGTCCTCATCTTGGTTCATCTTTTCAACACAACGTTTCGGTCTTTGTACCCTACAGGTGGGTGTCGTAAGTGGTGATGTTTCGGAAATCGAAGACGGGGCGTCGTCGCCCTCAGGGTCTGAGGACGGAATGTCCCCCATTCCGCTGTCTAATTTCGGGTGGAAGCAATTCAGAACAATCCAGAACAATGTTGTTGACTGTTTTGGGTGTCCAAAAAATCACCACTTACGATACCCACTTGAAGAAGGCTGTAGGGTACAACGGCCGAAACGTTGTGCTCAAAAGATGGACCGAGATGAGGACAACACGAAAACACACCACTTTTATTAAGTCTGACTAGTTTTTTCCTTCATCCTAATTTTAGTTGTTTTTATACAACTTATTGATTCTGGCAACTGTTTCTATGGCAACGAATAACAGCGCAATCGGAAATAACGAGTAAGCCTTCGGTGAGAATCGCACTCACACCCTCATTGCCAGATGGAGACTAGTTTACGCCTGTTGTTACCAATCGGCCACGAAGACTTCATGAATTAGCAGAAGCTGATTTACACTTATAAACTTAAATCCTTCATCTGAAAAATTAATCCCTCATCTAAAAAAATTCAGACAGAGAGATTTACTTTTCATTTAGTCAAAAAATACTCTTTTTCCAAACAAGAAAATATCGTAGTAGTTGTCGACGCCTAATACACGTGTAACAACATCATCATCACTACTAGTTACAGTATAATCATTATACTTTTCTCGCATAATCATCATCATCATCATTAGCCATCGTAAGTCCACTGCTGGACAAAGGCCTTTCCCTGCTCTTTCCATGACGACCGCGAATGCGCTAACCTCTTCCATGTCTTACCGGCATACTTTTCTATCTCATCCCTCCATCTTGTGTCTGGTCTTTCCCTACTGCGCTTGCTGTCCTATGGGAACCAGTCGCTTAACCTTTTGCTACATCTGTTGTCCTTCCTTCTTGCTAAGTGTGTAGCCCATCTCCATTTTTGTCGTTTAATTACTTGTATGATATCTTTTACTTCGTTTCATCAAACGACGTGTCGCCGACACACAGTCAGCCGACTGCAGTTTCGTCATGCGGACAATTCAGAGACAACCTGTTTGACGAACATCAGTTTTGCCGGCTTGGCTTTTCACCGACAGCCGTTTCGTCGAATACTTTCTTTTTTTACCAATTAGAGGTTAAAAAACAGTGAATTTTCTGAAAAATAATTTTATTTTACATCTTAAATAACAACATTGAAAGAACAGGATGATAAAAAACATATTATATTATGAAATACATTTTTGCGAATTATCAGAGAAATAATCAAGTAGACATCGGCACCCTATTTTAAAAACGTAATTAAACTTGAAAAAAAAATTAGTTCTTGAGTTTTTTCTTGGCTTTGCTAGAATTCTTTTTTAAAAGCCCAAATTTCAGTCCAAAGAAACGAAAAACAAATTTTCATTAATTATTAAGTTATTATTATCGCAATGTTTCGAAGTCATTTTTTGTTTACTTTTAGGTTCTCGGTCGTTTCGTCGAACGAAACATTTATGTGTAAGTTTTTTTTTTCATCAGATGTCGATTTTTTGCCGAAAAAATTCTTTCATGTATTTATCATCAAAGAATTTTTTTTTCGATAAAAAAAACGTATTCGACGAAACGGCAGTCGGCGAAAAGCCAATTCGGCTAAACTGATGTTCGTCAAACAGGTTTTTTTCGAATCGTCCGCATGACGAAACTGCTGTCAGTTGACTGCGTGTTGGCGACACGTCGTTCGACGAAACGACCGAGAACCCTTTTACTTTGGTCGGTTATAAACTCTAAACGATGCTGTGTGATGTTTTATTATTTCCTGAAAATATCTGCAGACCTAAAAAGTCCCTCTTGTCCCTCCTACTTAATCTTTTGTCAAACACCAGTCCAAGAACAAGAACAACAAGAACAATCCTCACCAAATTTAGGTGAGTAAAAATCAACATTTCCCTGGCGTGATTTTAAATCACGACCAACCAAAATATCTTACAACACAAACAACAAGAAAGAGATGCAATCGTCCGAAGAACTATTTGAATGTTAATGGCTCTTCTCAAAATTATAGAAAATAAATACATCTATAAAAGTAACATTTCCCTACCGTGATTTGAAATCAGGACCAATTCATTGGTAGTCGGCTGTCTTACCGACTTAGCCAAACTAACAAGTCTTACATATCTACGAAATGTATCTCACAGATACGAAAGGGTTTATTTCATTCTAATAAATAGATATTGTAAAAATATATTTCTTTTTAAAATTTTAGTTATTATATATACAATACAAAAGTTGCAGTAATCATCTTCAGCCGGAATAGAAGTAGACATGGAGTTTGTCCCTGCAACAACCAGGCTTGTTCCTTTCTTCTTTCATTCTTTGCTTGCTTATATTCTTCTTTTTTTCTTTTTCTTTTCCTCTCTCTTTCTTTTTTTTTGTTACTCTCTCTCTCTTTGGAGTATGCGTGTTGATGTGGGTTTTTCTTGTTTTAATTCTCTTCTTCCTTTTTTCTCAGACACTGAAAGCACTGATGAATATTTCTATGACAAGTCGAAACTGGACGAAGATGATACGGTCGACGTCAGTGACGATGATGCCTCACCCAAATACCCTAGACCACCAGTAGCTCCAAAGCCTACCCGGCCGGTTGCCAGGTTTTGAAGAAAATAAATCACACATGTCTTCCTCTTGAAGAAGGAAGGAAAGAAAAAAGAAAAAAAGAAAGAAAAGAAAGAAAACATAAGAAAGAAAAAAATCATTACAGATGTGTAATACTCTATAGAATTTATCAAAAATGACTCATCTTTTAAAACAGGTCTGGTGCCGGGTCGGTGATATTCGATAATACATATTCAAATACCCTTTTCCTTAGAAGTCAGTCTTCCATTTGTAACTTCCAAGCTACTAGCAATGAGAACTCCATCTTTATTTATATTAAAGTTGGACGACTTGACCGTCACAAATGGATCGCATCATAAGGACTGATTTGACCGATCATATTTTTACTTTCCTACTTACACAATATTTCTATTTACTTGAGTACTAAGCCGGCACAGCAATGACTGTTTGACTTTTTATTTATTTTATTTTTTTATTAAATGAAGTATTGTAAACCATTTGTATTAATTTGTGACTACTATTTACATTCATCCTAATTTGTAGTTTGTTTAATCACAATTTCAGTAAGGCCGGCACGGCAGCGTTATTGTTTTGGTTTTAGTAACAAAGCGATCGATTATTTTATTATTTTATTTTTATTTAGACGAAGTATTGTAAACCATTTTTATTAATTTTTAACTACTATTTACCTTCATCTTAAGTTTTAGTTGTTTTATAAAATTACAATTCAAATTGGTTTTATTAAAAAAAGCTATTATTATTCGTTTATTGTAAACCATTTTACACATTGTGATTTTTAAAAAATACTAAACTACAATCAAAAATTAATAAAAATGGTTTACAATATTTGATTTAATAAAAAATAAAATAATCGTTTTTTACTAAAACAGTCATTGCCGTGCCAGCTTAGTACGAAAGTTTAAAAAATGTTAGCTTCTTTAGCGGTGATCGGTCAAATCAGTCCTTATGATGCGATCAATTTTTAAGTCGTCCAACTTTGCCAGAAATTATTTGCTTAATTACCCACTACTTTTTGAGGCCATGTTGCATTTTTTTAACTGTAAGATACTATACTGTAATTTATATAATCCGCAATTAGTCTTTAACCTCCCTTACCTACTAGGTAAGCAGTAACAATGTACATAGTTCAGATTGAGCGGCACACTTCAGAAAGGGTAAAGGAGAGATAAAGCGTAAGACGTGTTAGAAACAACCCTGAAAGTCAGACCATTGATGCGCTAGTATGATCTCATGGGTTGCCATCCTGGAAGATTGTCAAACGAGACCAATCAAACGATAGCTAATTGCACCAAAAAGGAGCTGAATCTAGCTCCAAACGAGCTAAATCGGCCAATTTTCAGTCAGTTATGGCCATAGGTAATCGAGATGCTAGCGCATCTAACAAATATATGAAACAGCTTCATTTGGATGAGAAAAGACACCAAAGAAGGAATGTACAAATATTTTTTACAGAACAAATAACATTTTTTTGTGAACAAATATATTTTTGTGTTGGGATTTTCCTTTATTTTAACCACATTCAAATTTAATATTGAAACCTTGTTATTTGTGACTAAAGGCTATGAGAATCTACTATAAAATACCGTTATATCCCGGCTGATAAGATGCTACAAGTGGTAAGAAGCACTCTACAATTAGCTAGGTATTTTCGGAAAATATTTGAGGATTAAATACCTTACCGTATTAGTAAGCCCAAGTCCTCGACTCTATGGTGTCATTTTTCTTTCTGTCACAACTAACTATCACATTTTGGACCTATTATCAAATATCTTTTCAGTAAAAAAAAGTACGTCTTATCAGCCGGGAAATACAGTAACTTCTTTGTCACATGACTCATAATAAGATGTTGACATGACATGAAACCACAAATCCAGAGGGAGTTTCAACAAAAATATTGTTTATTTTAATTCCAAATACAATAAATAAAATTGTGTACTCAATTCTACATACAAGTGTACTCGCACCTTGACTGGCTTGAATTTTGTACTCAATACAATAAATGAAATGTTGTACTCAAGTCCACATGCAGCTGTACTTGTACCAAAAATTGGATAGAATTTTGTGCTCAAAACAATGAATAAAATGTGTACTCAAATCTACATACAATAAATAAGATTTTAATTTTGATTGCAATAAATAAAATGTTGTACTCAATTCTATGCTCAAGAGTACTTGCATCAAAGATTGGCTAGAATGGTGTGCTTAATATTAAAAATAAAATGTTGTACTCAATTCTATGCTCAAGAGTACTTGCATCAAAGATTGGCTAGAATTGTGTGCTTAATATTAAAAATAAAATGTTGTACTCAATTCTACATACAAAAGTAATTGCCAGGGCCTCCGAGAGGAAATTTATCAGGTGGTGCAAAGCCCGCCCCCCCACATACACACACTGCACAAACACCCTCATCCATTAGCCATTCTGTTTTCATCTGCTATAACCCTTTTAGCACACCATACTATGCTCTCTCGATGGTAAACGATACAGTCACCTATTTTATTAATGAACATATCGTATCGACTTGTAAATCGATACAACTATATCAAAAAAGATTCCCCCCCCCTTGACCTCAGTACGATGCACCGGCTGAACCCCGTCTCCTAGGCCCTGGTACTTGCACCAAACACTGGCTAGAATTGTATCTGCAAAGGCTGACGACTTCATTGTTTATGATGACCTGTCTGGGAGAATGAAAGCGAACTCAATCATTTTGAAAGCTGATTTGCACCTAATAAGTATGAACAAAATGGACGAAAATTTCAGCGTGAAATCGACGTGAGAAATTTTAGAAAATCTGGCAAAAATCAACATATTATTCGAGTTTAATAAAACTTTCGATACTTATTTATTAAAGGATGAATTTTGAAAAGAATAATTTTCCATTCCAAATTTCGGAGAATAATAAAAAAAAATTCTTTTCATATGATTCCTACCCCACCTTTTATTAATTTGATGATTTATTTATTTCATATAATCATGCTTTCGTTGATTTTTACACATTTTACAGATATATCCCTCGAGATACTAATTATGTTTACCTTTTTTAGAATAATATCCAGGAACTGCTGGAACGGAACTCTTACTTTGGGATTAAAAAACAGGAAAATTAAGTAAAATACTTTTTTTTTTTGCAAATTTTTAGTATTATTAGTTTTATTCGCATTTGATCTGTGAAAAATGTTTTCACTCAATATTATTTTTAAAAAAAGATTTTTCATCATTTTTATCGATTTAATCCGATATTTTTGAAATTTCTGAAATGTATATTTTTTATCCTTTGTATGCCGTGGTTCGACTGAAACTTATATAAAATATTATAACAAGGATGAATAATTAAATATAGTGAAATGATAAAAAAGATTTTACCGGCCGTATTTTTAATATATTTTATTCTGTTTTTTATTTATGCGTCTATTTCAAATTATGGGAACTTCAGACGACAATGCGCCTTTTTGGGGGACGGCGCAGCTGTCGTGTATTTTAATCTTGTTTATTTTTTCCCATTCAAATACATGTGTACTGCATTGTCTACCATACATTTTTTTTAAATCAAGTGTCGCTTACACGCTTGAAATTTTTTCTCATTTTTGTTCATTTTGTTCATACCTAGCTATTAGTAAATTTCATCGAATATTTAATGAAAAGTTTGCATTGTCTTTCTCTCTTTGTTTTTAAAACCCTTTTCTTTAGCAAATGACTTGACGAATTTTAACGTGTGTAAAATCAATCGCTAAAAATAACTGAATACAAGGGGGAAAAATCAAGCGGTCAGGAAATGATTGTATACAAGAACAATAATGGTCATTTGAAACCAGTGTTGCCAAACTTATTTTCAGATTTACATCTAAAATTCTGTCAAAAACATCTGAAAACATCTAAAATCTCCAGATATATATCTTAACACTAAGAAATATATTACATATTATTAATAAATTAAATGTGACTTTAACATTTACTTTATTAAAAAGATTACTTATTTTATTAAATATATTACTTATATTATTATAAATTAATTAAGAATATTACTAATTCATTGCTATAAATTAAAAAAAGAATATTGCTTATTTTATTAAAAATCATCATAGCAATTTATGACATCTAGACGCAAAAACATCTAAATTTAGATGAAAAAACATCTAAATTGGGACAGCCGCGGATAGGCGATTCCGCGGATGGCGAAGTCCTACTGTAATAGAAATGTGTAAAAAGATATTTCGGGGTTTACCGAGCTTCCATTACGATTGTTACCCCTCCTTGTTTTTATCTTTTCAAATAATGTCTGACAATAATATTAGTTTTTACGAAGAAGTAGACGACAAATATAAATACATATTACAAGAGATTAAGAATTGCCCGGTGTTGCTATATTTTATAATAATACGTGTATTTGTATATTTATTTTCTGTTTGTAACGCCCAAAACCGATTAAATAAACATTGTTACTGAAGGGACGTAACCTACCTAATGGTAATATAGAAGAGTTGCGTCCCTTGCATTTTTTTCTATTATCCACGTATAAAAAAATCTATATATTTCATATATGCTGTCATTTTTTACGGTATGGGTATACTAGTAATTACCGGATATACTCGTGTATAGGTCGAGTTTTGATGATCAAAAAATTTGGGGTCGACTAATACACGAGTAATAATTTTGTAAGGTTAATATTCAAATATAATGTGAAAGGACTAGGTGCATCCCTTGGCTTCAAAAAAGCATACCATAAATTAATGATTTGGTGACCATAAGTCAAGGGTCGACCTATACACGAGATTGACTTATGCACGAGTATATACGGTTATTAAGAAGCAAAACAGAGAATCATTATGTGAACTTTGCTGGGTAACTTTCTAATAGGATCTATGGATGCGTATGACCGGTTATGTTTGTTTGTAACGGGATTGGTTCAGATTTGAATATTTTTCCTTTCTTCTTTGTCTTCTTTGTCTTCTTTGTATAATCAGTGGTGGAAATGGGGGCGTACGCGGGAGTACGGCGTATAACAAGTTCTCAATTTCCAGGTTTTTTGTGTGTCTCAAAACGATTCCAAAATTGGCCGTATTTTTTTTTTAAATTACCCATGGGGGCTTACAGTGTCCCGGAAACCCCAGCTGCACTGGTTCACTTTGTTCATTCCTGATTGACCCCTCTGTGATCCCTGAGCATGAATCCTAGATACAGCCTTACCAAAACCCATTTCCATCACTGCGTATAATACAATGAAAAATAATAATAATGGTAATAATAATCATGCCAATCCCTCCAAGCCATTTTCTAGTACTGTTTTGTATGTTAAAAACGAAAACGACCTTTTTTTTAATTGTACATATTCCTTTCTACATGAATAAAGAAATACAACGAAACCTATATACTTGTTGTGCCTCATTTTCATTTAGTAAAAATCACTACCCAAAATAGTCCGTTGGAAATAGTCCTTGTGACGTCACTTCCTGTAGTCCAGTGTTTCTCAACGTGGGCGCTAGCACCCCCTCGGGGCGTTGGTTCGTTTCAAGGGGGCGCTGATGTGACTAAGGGCCAAAGGGCGTTATGGAGATTGTTCAATATCTGCTTACAAACGAGCAGCAATTGGCAAGTGGCGAATTATTTTGCTTAATACCCTGTAGTGTTACTGTTATTCTATGGATAAACATTTAGGCCATACAGAGTAGAGGAACTAGGAATCCAGTTAATTAGGAGATTATTTTACAGTTACGTCCGTTCAACATGTTTTATCAAGAATAAGATACCTGGAAAAGATAAACCTAATTATGATAAATAAAATATTCAAATAGTTCTTCGGACGATTGAAATCCTTCTTGTTGTTTGTGTTGTTGACATGATGTTTCCGCCGATCCATTCTTCGGCCTTTTCATTTAGTAAAGTGACTTGTTATTAGTCAGACAAGTGCGGAGTTCAACCCGATGTGGCTTCCGCTGCTCAACAGGCCCAAACCCGACAAGACAAGGATAAAGAAACACCCGAAGCCTACGTGATAAGGGTTACCGTATGTCTACCGCATCACATGCGGATATAACACCTGAAGAAGAAGGCCGAAGAATGGATCAACCGAAACGGCGTGTTAACAACACAAACAACAAGAAGGAGTTCAATCGTCCGAAGAAGAATATTTTCGAGATAAAATTTTTCCTTGATAAAAATGTTGAAGGGACTGTAAAATAATCTCCTAATTAACTGGATTCCTAGTTCCTCTACTCTCCATGGCCTCAGCAGCCGAAGCTGGGCTAATGTCTTTCACCAGCTCAACTTTCCAACTAACTGTAAAGAGTTGAAGAGTCAACCAATGAAAAGAGAGAGCTGTTTTAAAGCTGGTACGCTAATTGGCCAGGCGAACCAAAACACTCCGTAAGAGACTCTGTGATTGACCGACCGATTCCACAACCACCACTTTGTTCAGATCCACGCTAGTTTCCCACTCATACTAACGGTTGTTCGTTTGTTTGAAAGATCCGATACGCACACGTGTATTTCATAACACCTCAACTCCACCTCCGACAAGAATCGTGCAAATTAAGTTATCGTTGTATTTATAAATGCAAGACAGCACGTGGCCTAACGGTTAACGGCACACAGAATGGAATAGACGAACCAATTACAAACTCTGGCTGGAACAGTTTGAGTTAACTTCGTACTAATGCCTTTGGGAAAGGTATGGATACACTTCTCCCTTCCCCAAAGTATAGGTAGATAGCATGGTATGCACGAGACAGACACAACAGAGCTTGAGATGCAATGGTCCATAGCTCTTTTTGAATCTGAATTTCTATCTCTTGGGTAAGGGTTTGATGACAGGTAACTCAAACCAAAAGAAAAGGAATAGCAACTCAAAATGCTTTGTTTAAAAAAGATTAACAGAATCTATTTCTTCAGGGACTTATCTTCAAAATGTGTAAAACTCAATGTCGTAAGGATTTAAAAAGTAAAATAAATCATCAAATGAATTGGGGGGGGCTGTAATCACATGAAAATAATTCCGAAATGTGGATTGGAAACTTCTTGTCCGTTATTAAATAAGTACCGGAAATTTTATTAAAATCCAATAATTAGTTGATTTTTGGCAGATT
>VCCN01006811.1:81164-91677 GCA_006491835.1 Architeuthis dux | reverse complement strand
TATGTACCAAGAAATACACAAAATGGAAATCCAGAGCTCTGCCAGAATGGAAATATTCTTGCTATCATAAATTTCTTATTAAATCTTACTGCTTACACCAAAACACAATAATGTGACGATACATATATGACTCGGCTGCATAGGCTAAGCCTATATTTTATATTAAGGTAGGCTTTCAAAGGAACAGACATATAGTGAAATGTTGTTTAAAATGTTGTTTGTAATGTGATAAGGGAAATAACTCTAAGCGAACTGCCCTCTGAACATGAAGCTGAATGAATTTATTTTTATTTTAACGTTAACTGCTGCTAATAGCTTTTTCTGTTATTTTTTAATAGTTTATTAATTATTATTTATTTTTTTGTATTTTTTCGTGTTCTTGATAATCCTGATTCGTAATATAAACTATGTACATATGTTGAAAATATCTATTGATGCAATGAGACGGCCCCTTACGTCCACTATAAACTATCTAAATTTTTCGCCGACGTAAACGGTCAAAATGGCGACCAATTTGAAAAATTATGTAAACACAAATTTCGCGAAGAGAAATAATCAGGTTTGTCATTCGGATTCTTTTTTCTAACGTGTTTAAATATTTACTGAGTTTTGAACAAAGCCTAATCTCAAGATTTGAATTCATTTTGACCTTCAGTTTTTAGCTTCTTCATCTTGGTTTTTTAGTTGCTTTTCATCACAACTTTGACACGGGTCATTATTTCTCTTACGGCTACGAGTAAATAGTAACTTCATCAAAAAAACTAGTCAAAATTAATAAAAATACTTCATCAAATAATAAGAATACAGTCTAAATCTCTTCTCAAATGTTAGAGCTTTTTTCCCCGACAGAAAAACAAACCGTCTTCGTCGTTTTTGTTTTGTTGTTGTTTTTTTGGACATCCAGGAGTTGATCCATATTATCAAAAACATCTAGAATCCAGATTGGTTAAATCGTATGTTTTCCCTTTTGTTTTGAGGGTCCCGCTAACACTTTCGTCAATTTAAAAATAACTTGAACATCAGAAAATAAATTGAACATTTAAAAATTAAAATTTGTTTCGTTTAATCTGTGTTCGTGCCCTTTCGTAAGTTTAAATTAAAAACCTTTATATTCAGAAATGACCTCAACTAAGGTGAGTAGAGTAAACATTGTATTATTAAAATCATTTCTGTCGCATTATTTGGGACGCTAAACTTCCCTAGATTCTAGATATTTCTAGATGTTTTTATATATATGGATCAACTCCTGGATGTCCGTTTTGTTTTAATGATTTTCACTTCAATTGTTGTTGTTACATTTCCTCATGAAACTGAAAGAAAGAAAACTCCTGTCGAGATTTCCGTTATACGTTTTTTTGGTCTTTTTAATAAACAAAGAAAAAGTGAGATATAATATTGTAAGATTAATGAAAACGAGTGGTACAAAACAATGAATTCTTTTTTTTTTTATCGCTATACTGTACGTTTTCGCAGATGCCTTCGATTTTGTTTAGGTGATTTATCCGCTTGTTTAATGTTATTGTTTTGGATTTGTTTTTTGTTTTTGTCTTAAGACAAATACCAGATAGACCACCGTGACCCTGGTATTAGAGACAGATTCTTGACATCAAGATTCCTTTTATACTGGAACTCCCTTTCAGACGAAACAGTAAACTATGTTTCTGTTCAGAAACAACAAAAGAAACTAGCTTACCACACAAATACAAACATTTCTAAAATATTTTCTATAGTTTCGAGAAGGGTCATTAATATTCAAATGGTTCTTTTCTATAGTTTTGAGAAGGGTCATTAACATTCAAATAGTTCTCTTCTATAGTTTTGAGAAGGGTCATTAATATTCAAATGGTTCTTCGGACGATTGAACTCCTTCTCTTGTTATTTGTGTTGTAGACACAACGTTTCGAAAAATCAAAGAGGCAGCCCACATCAAAATGTCGACTAAATGCATTAGCCAGACAAGTGCGGATTTCAACCCGATGTGGCTTCCACTTCTCAACAAATCTAAAACCGTCAAGACAAAGACACAGAAACACCCGTGCCATGTGCTATAAGGGCTAGCCCTCTTTAAACATAACTTCTGTTTAACCCATCACACTCGGATTTTACACCTGAAGAAGGCCGAAGAATGGATCGGCTGAAATGTTGTGTTTACAATACAAATAACAAGGAGTTCAATCATCCGAAGAATCATTTGAATATTTCTAAAATACTCACACCTTAAATGCCAACCCCAATTACATCTGTTAGATGTATCTTCAGTTGGTACTCTTTATGATAAAGACCGCATTTTGAAGCCCAGTGCTGTTTCCTCCTCCTTCACCCCATATGTAATGAATTTATACAAATCTCCTGCATTAAAAAAATTGTTTCCTTCCTATTTGCAGACATAAAAGAAAATAGCTGTTTTAGAGCTTCTAGAATTGAAAGTTTTCTTCCACGGTGGTGCATTCTTTAGGAAATCTCTCTCCTGAGAATTTCTAAACCTTGGCAGGTCTGCAGGTGGGCTATCTATAAGACCTTCCTTTCTCTCAGGGAAAATGTTAGTTTTGAAAAAAAAGTTAATTGTTTAAGGTTTTAGAGGGAGTTCCATTTACAATGTAACTATAATGCTAAACTGAGCCACATTAATATGTTAGTCTTGAAAGGGTCAACTCACCAATATCTGCTGCTATAAGCAACAAAAAATAGATGGAAGTTTTTCTTTCTTCAAACTCTGCATTGTGCAAAATATCCAAATGTTATGAAAAATCTTTTCTGCCTCCGTCTTTTGACTGAACTGATCACATGGCTCAGTGCTAGAGTGTGCATCTCTGGTTTGGTAGGTCATGGGTTCAACCCATGACTGAATCATACCAAAGACTTTAAAAATGGTACTCAATGCCTTTCTGCTAAGCACTCAGCATAAAGAGTAAGATTGAGGAAGCCAGCAGGGAGGAATGTGCTCCATCAGGCTGACTCGCCCAAGACACACCTGTGAAATTATGACATGGCACAGATAGGGAACCGAAAACCCTGTACTGAGTTACTGGACCATGAATCTTTTGAGGCAGAACAAGTTTTTCATGATAAAAAGTCAAAATTAGGGGGAAAATTAACCTCTAAAGATTTAATTAATGCTTTTATCTTCTTTTTTTTTTCAGTTCGCTGAAGAGAAACAATTCTCTTGACAGTGTTTTTAAAGCGAAAAAGAAAGACCAAGAATTCCAGAAACAGCTTCTTCTATTCGCAAAATGACTTCATCCACCTCCAGTCATTGTAATGTACTTGAATCTTGGAATCCAGATTGGACATCATGCTCTTCACTTTCATTTAAATCCATTTTATAAGCATTGCCATTCTCCTCATATTCTATCCCATGGGAAACTCATATCAAACTCGATACATCTTCATACAATATACAGCATCAACGATCTCATTCAAATTTTTATTCCATCAAATGTAACAAACATTTTACACTTTGTAATGAGAATTACTCTTCTTCTCATATTATAATTACATCATCTGTTTATTTGGATACATACAAGCAGTTCCAGATTAACTATGTAACAAAAGTAGCATATGCTACAAGCCCCACAATTTCAAGGGCCCCTCACTAAATGCTTGCAAGCTATCAATTCCAATTCAGTAGTTCTGCACTATACTACCCTCAATTTTTATGAACAACTGGGTGTTTTAAAGTTAGCAATTTTACTTTTAATTCAGGTTATTATTTTAACACAGTAATTAATGGGAATGTGGTATCTATGTGATACATATATGACACATAAATACCAAAATATTTGAAACTGAAATCATAACCACAGCACAAAGATCAAAATGAAAACAAAGTAATATTACCAAAATGTCAGACATATATGTCATATTATCTAGCTGTATAGCAAATAAAAGAATTTAGTTTTTTTTACTATGCAAATGAAATATTTATGTTTTAATATTTATGTGTAGTTTTTAAATTTAGGGCCCTTTTATAACATATATATATAATGACTAGGTGTTTAAGATTAACGATTTTAGTCAATTATCACCTTTAATTGAGGCTATTATTTTAACACAGTAATTAATCTGAGTGTGGTATCTATGCGATACATATACAACGCATAAATACAAAGGTATTTGTAACTGAAATTATAGCTGCTTCACACAGATCAAAACGAAAACAAAGTAATATTATTACTGAAATGTCATATTATCTAGCTGTATAGCAAATAAAAGAATTTAGTTTTTCTACTATGCAAATGAAAAACTTATTTGTTTTAATATTTGTGTAGTTTTAGGGCCCCTTTATAGCAAATGCTACAGACCCAACACTAGCTTAATCCAGTCCTGTATACAAGTCACTTATAAGGCGTATCAATGGTTAACCAGTCTGTTTGTTACAATCCATGTAGCCAGTTCATTTTTGGTGGTTCAGAAAGTACCGCACGTCTTCATATTGATCTTTTGCTCAAAGAGAACCGCAGTTATGCTGAGATCAATGTTGCCAATTTAATGCGTTTCTTGTTTTGGCATTGCAAAAAGCACTAAATTAAAACATTTTAGCCGTTTTTGGCTATTTTTGACCGTTTTTTAGCCTCTTTCTAGTGGTTTTTGGCCATTTTTGCCCATTCTAAAAATGTAGTGCTTTTTGGCAGTCAAACTAGCACAAAAATATTTTTTGAGTTGACAACACTGGCTGCGATTACTTTTAAAGTGCAAAGCTACTAAAGGGAAGTAACTCTTACACTGTGGGTGTTAGAAAAATTACAAAAAACTTATTTTTAATTCGCAATGTTATATTGAGAAATAATAATTAATATGAAGTCAGTACTGCAATACCATGGAAAAAATGTAGGTTTATTTCAAATTCCAGATCTTTTAATCATTATTTCAAAAAGGATGTGAAAAAACTTTTCATGCAAGTAGCTATTAGAAACTGTCAACCAAAACTGTCAACATAGGTTTCTTCAGTTTTTAAGTTAGTCTGGCTTGCTATCACACATACAGGCTGCACCAATGAGCTAGAGGGCTGAAATTTTCAACATTTACTCCTTATGTCTAGAAAAATCTTTTTTGAAAATTTCCCGCCTAAATAGGTTTTTAGTGGGGGTGTTCAATTTGCAGTGTAAGTTTATGTTAAATTGATCCCTTAGTTTGTGTCCGGCTGTATTGACGCTTGTTTTTTATAATGATCACTGCCCAACAAAAGGCGAGAGATGTAACTTATTCATTGATCACCCCTTTTTTCAATTTTTTTAATTGATCATCCCCAACACGGCACGCTGCCAAAAGACGCTGGTCACATGATGGTTTTTATTGAGTGACTAACCAGACCTTTTATTGTGATTGTATTCATAACCTTTAGCATTCTGCATTCTTTTTCAAGGGCGCCAAGATTTTGTGCATTAAGCAATTTTGAAAGCCTGTAACTTGTGTGTCTGTTCATGTATGAATTAAATTGATATGACCACCCAAAATTCAAACACGCTATCATTCGTCAATCAGAGTCGCTTGCAGTGGCTGTACAAACTTTTTACTTTTCAAACGAAGTCACCTACAGTGTGCTAAAGGTTATTGGGTACTGTAGATTTTACAAATACAGAGATCTTCTCATCTACTACACAACATTGACCCCTCGAAAATATATTCATCATTTAATTCAATAATAAAATCTCTTTCTTTTGCCATGAGTCCAAGCAATCCATCTCGCAAACGAGTTCTACCTTCCTGGTTGAAGAAGGTGAAATTGGTGAAATCATCAAATGCAGTCGATTCTCCCAACATTGGCGGCTTTTTAGATTCAAACAATGGAAAAAAGACGCCTTCTGGTTCGGGGGAAAATCCGACCACTGCCGAGGAAGTGGACAGAAATAGTCACAAGTCAATGTAAGTCAAGGTTTCTACTTTTTTGAATACTGTATATTTTTATTTTATTTTCCACTTGTATCAAGGAATGATGTGGATGAGATGGAGACAACAGTCGATGGTTTGGTGGATCGTCTCTGTGATGGACAGGCCATGGTGTTAATATAAGTACTCGTTCACTAGTCTTTATAAGACAATAACTTTGAAGACCCAGTCCTCTAAACAAAAGGGCCGCAACTCAGCATCAACAATAGTGCGAAGGGAGATAACTAAAACATCAACACATGGGACTTGAGTATTTTAATGTCACGCCCTCAATCAAATGCCTACAAGGTCGTCCTTTTCACTCTCCCTAGTTTTACTTGAACAGTTCTCTATATTTACTTCCGGCTTGCTGAGCCCATTGAAGTTTAACTATCTGATTGTTGATTCTTTCGATTTTTTTAAACAGTGCATCATACCAACTTTACTAGAACAGCCATATTCAAACTGTGTTCCTCAGAACTCAGGATTCTATATGACCTTACCAGGGGTTACAGAAAAACAAAGCGACATATACTTAATAATGTTATGATATCTAAAGGTTATCTGTGCTGAAATGTAAGTGACCCCGATCACTTTAGGAATTAGGTATATTGCGTCAGTGGTCAAAACAGGATATGGGGACCGGTGATTGACACCGCGTAGGCGTTATAGAAAACTTAGGGGCGGACAGAAATCTCGACACTCAAGGAAGAGACAGACATCTGCGGACAGGACCACTGTCCCTGTTGGGGACAGACTGTCGGTTCTCCTTATCTCTCTTCCACTCTTCACTCTCTGGCTGACAAAGATGTATGTTGTGTAATAAAACTATGTCCAGATATTTTTATAAGCAAGTCTTCGAGTTTCCTTTATAATGAAGTCCAGGACACCCCAGTATCCAACAATAATTCTTCATTACATAAACGATTCCTTCACAGCTTTTACATGTCTTTATTTTATTTCTTCAACACGAACAGTACTTTTTATATCTTAAGAAAAATTAACAACATTTTGCCTTTTTAATTAAAAACATCTTGGTTATTTAGGTGACATGGATGCTGTTCAGTCAGTCGTTCATATTCCTAATTTTCCTCAGTAAGCTTTGTTCTTACTTTTCCATTCGAGTGTGTATTTTCTATTTAGGTTTATACACATTCGGATAATTCCATAAACAAGGCCAACATCTAATAGTTACATACATATGTAAATATAT
Source organism: Architeuthis dux (assembly GCA_006491835.1). Taxonomy (NCBI): domain Eukaryota; kingdom Metazoa; phylum Mollusca; class Cephalopoda; order Oegopsida; family Architeuthidae; genus Architeuthis; species Architeuthis dux. Next base: position 84,599 of record VCCN01006811.1, on the reverse strand, counting down.
ATATGATAATTATAATGACATTTATAAGTGAGAGCCTATATTTTCCCAGCGTCGGTGTGAGCGACTGCTAAACGAGCGGCCTAAATCGTAAATGTGAATAAAGAAACGAGCTCCGTGCAGAGAGCGAACCCGCGTCCACCTTGGAAGCCACCTATATGCAGTGCTGCTCTACCGACTGAGCTAACGAAGGTCAGATGGTAGGCAGGAGTCTTTTATCCTACACTTTGTTGGCTTCTCCATTCTCACGTTCGTATTTTAGGCACGAATATAATGCGGCTCTCTTATATCGACAGTATGAAATCAAATGATGGATAATTTTATATCCGATCGACAGAATATGATAATTATAATGACATTTATTAGTGAGAGCCTATATTTGCCCGGCGTCAGTGTGAGCGACTGCTAAACGAGCAGCCTAAATCGTAAATGTGAATAAAGAAACGAACTCCGTGCTGGGATTGAACCAAATATATATATGTAGATGGGGAATTTGTTTCTTGAACTGGTTCCCTAGAAAATGTAATTATTGAAAAGGGTTCCCTGTGTAGTTAAAGTTTGAAGACCACTGTATTAGAGCAATCTACTACAATCCACTTCCTGCTTGCCAGGCCCATCGAAGTGTTGGACATAGGCCTCCCTTCCCTAATTTATGGACACCCTGTATATTAAATATGAATTCATAAAATAACTTCTTTTTCTACTTTATGTTCCTTCAGGATGTAGGCAATCATGGCTCTCCACAGCTTCCTTTCCCTTGTCACGCTCAGCAACTCTCTCTCACCTATGCCTTCCGGTATTCTTTCTGCCATCTATCTGCTCAAACCCTTCAAGTAGATTACTCACTGTCTACCTTTGCTCCTTTTGCCCTGTGAGCGTGTGGTGAAGAGGTGGAAATGGACTTGCACAGAGGAGGTGGCCTGCTGTCTGTCTTGTGGAGGGTCCGGGAAGCAAAAGCTGAATGAACGAGTCGTATAGATGTAGACGAGGTGGAGCGTCAGTGACCCATATGTTGAGCGCTAGCAACCCGGATGTTGCAAGCTTTTTGTTCTAAAAGGCCAGGCGGCGACGGTTCGTTAGTTTGTTCTAGGCTTGAAGCCACATTGGATTGTACTTGTACTGTTAATTACGTTGTAGCGGTTCCGGGTTTGTGACACTGGTGATAGTTTACTGGTGATAAGTGAGGAAGTGTCCCTTGAAGGAATCATTCCAGTGCTGCAACATTAAAGTGCTGTTTTCCCCTTTGAGAATTACAGAGCGTTAAATTCATTCCTCGTTATGTGTCCGAAAAGATTTCGACTGTCTCTTTCTTATTATACAAATGACATAGCCAAACTTGTCTTCAATCTATACCTTTTCCTTCTCTCTCTCTTATCTATGGATAATTCTTTTCAGCTATACTGATGTGATAAGAACCAAGGCATATGCAAAAAATATTTTCTCTATAACATTTGTTTCTTTTTGTAGGTTGGTGCCTCGGAACACTGTCCTGTTTGTGATGAGTGAACTAGAATTGCTAGAGACTGCCAGACTTGTTCTTGAAGAAGTTAGTTCAGCTTTTCTTTTCCTCCTCTGCCAGATTTTGTCAGAAGTGGAGATAATCTGAGCTTTATCTCAGCGACTTACCCAACACAGGCATTGGAATATCATTGGATTTGGAAATCGAGCGAGTCTGTAGGCAGAAGTTCAATACCAGCCTCTATTCCAATGACAGTGTTTTAAGTCTCTGAGGTAAAGCACTGATTATCTCCCCTTCTGGCCAAATGTGACAACCCAGCTCCTAATTTCTTTTTGTGGCATTTGCTGCAAAACAAACAATTTCTTCCTTTTATTATTTATTATCATCAATACTATTTTTATTACTAGTATAGTCATCATCATCATCATCATCATCATTAGCCTTTTAGAGTCCATCGTTGAACATAGCCCTTCCCCAAGATTCACCAGACCTCTCTATCACTGGCATTGCAGAACCAATACTTTTTTAACTTGTCTAGTTTGTCATGCCATCTTACTTTTTGCTGGCCACAGCTTTGCATGTTATCTATGGGGATCCACGTTGTGAGTCGTGATGTCCAGCGGTTGTCTGACATTCTTGCAACATGACCAGCCCATTGTCATTTGAGTTTTCTAATAGATTCTATGATATCTCTGTACAACACTTTTCAATGAGCACACCTATACTACACTCTAATCCTAGGCAGAGGGCCAAAGAGCCACACTCTGATCCTTGACAGAAGTGTTGATCCATATGTAAATAATACCATCATTTTTGACAGGTACTATGCTAGTTTTTTTACTGAAGTTCATGTGAAGGTTCTCAGCAAAAAGGACAACGTTGTCAGCAAATCTGAGGCTACTTAGGTATTCGCCATCTATTTTGATTCCTTTATTTTTCCAGACTAGATTTAGGAAGATCACCTCGAGACTTCAGCTCAAAAAAGGGGTAAGACAAGGCGACACCAGCTTACGCAAACTCTTCACAGACTGTCTCGAGGTGATCTTCCTAAATCTAGTCTGGAAAAATAAAGGAATCAAAATAGATGGCGAATACCTAAGTAGCCTCAGATTTGCTGACAACGTTGTCCTTTTTGCTGAGAACCTTCATGACCTCCAAATAATGCTAGACAAACGGAATGAAGAAAGCAAGAAAGTTGGTCTTCACATGAACTTTAGTAAAACAAAACTAGCATACTGTCAAAAATGATGGTATTATTTACATATGGATCAACACTTCTGTCAAGGATCAGAGTGTCGCTCTTTGGCCCTCTGCCTAGGATTAGAGTGTAGTATATGTGCGCTCATTGAAAAGTGTTGTACCGAGTGTGCAGTTTGATTTTAGTTTAAATTTTCTTCTACATTTCTATAAATTGTGTAGATATTTCTATTTCTGGTACACTAACCTTAAATTTTCTTTTTTTTCCCTTTTTTATAGATAAAGGAAGTAAAGCTTATATCAGCATTTCATTATTTTAGATGTGTCTTAGCTTTTTTTATTAGATGCAGTATTGCAAATCATCATTATTAATTTTTGACTACTATTTGCCATCATCTTAATTTTTCTTTTGCTTTTTATTGCAACTTTACTTCGGCAGTGAGTTAAAAGCGCAAATCAGAAATAAAGGGTAAGCTTTCGGTAAGACTCAAACTCATGTCCCTCATTGGCGGTTAACTCCCTGCTGCTCTTACCAACTAAGCTACGAAAGCTAATGGCTGGCAGAAGGCCAAATCAAACCTTTAAACCTTTATACTCTACCCTGATCTCATGCGCCATGTTTGTTTCATTAATTGGTCATTTCAGTATCATAAAGTAATTATTTCATTAGATGAAGTATTGTAAATCATTATTAATTTTATATTACTATTAGATGAAGTATTATAAATCATTATTAATTGTTATACTACTATTAGATGAAGTATTGTAAATCATTATTAATT
>VCCN01006811.1:54047-80740 GCA_006491835.1 Architeuthis dux | reverse complement strand
GATGAAATATTATAAATCATTATTAATTTTATACTACTATTAAATGAAGTATTATACATCATTATTAATTTTATACTACTATTAGATGAAGTATTGTAAATCATTATTATTAATTTTTTATACTACTATTTATCTTTGTGATGAACTGGGCTTCAAAGGAAGTCACAAAGTTAAACAATATATATAAAAGACAACATACTTTTTTTCTATGTAGACACACAAGGTAATCAGTCAAGTTCTTCAGTTCATCTGTTTCTTCTTAAGTATTAGCTTTAGTTAGTGGCTTTAGTACTGGTTAGTAGTTGAGAAGATAGGGAGGAAAAATAGAATAGAGTGTGGTTAGCATTTAGAAGATTTAGCTGATCTTTAGATATGCTTGATTTAGGAGACCCAAATAGCTGCGACCATTCTTGTCCACATGTTGACTCTGACTAGTAACTTTATCTAAAATTTGAGACACTGAGATTGACCCCAAGGTCAACTGTCTAGACAAGCAGGAAGTACTTCTAAAAATAGCACAAGCCAACTCCTGTTGTCCAGAGGTCATGACAACCTTCATTTTAATATTTTCAGTTGCTGTTTAAGATGAAGGTAGATAGTAGTATAAAGTTAATAATAATGATCTCGGCTTTTTGTTTATTTTAAACATTTTTTTTTTCAGGATGAACATTCTCTCTCACCGCAGCCACAAGCAGAGAATATTGAAGACCCAAATGAAGACAATGGTGATGATGTAGTAGAAGAACAACAACAAGATGGAGAACACATAACAAACCTTAATGACATTCCTGGTATTTCGGACAATACAAGAAATGAGTTAAAAAATCTGGACAATCCGGATGGTGAAATGGCAAATTGTTGGGATTCCTCGCATTCCAAATTGAAACGCGCTTCTAAGCGAAGATTTTACGAAAGCCCCAATACCGGTGACAGCACAGATGAAGATGCAATGGATGTAGAACCTTCACCAGTGGTTGGAGCTAATCCAACTACTGGTCAGTCCACTTCAGGGTTGTTCTCTGTCCCAGACAATAACAACAAGGGTTTGTTAAATAATTTGTCCAATCCAAAAATGGATTCAATGCCCAACAACAAGACACCATCATCAACCATAATGCCAACTCCCAAAAAGCGGTTGAAACCAAATTTGTCAATTTTAGACGAGATATTCTTCTAAAATAAATAAGTGTACACTCAGATAATGTAATGGTTAGCACATCTACCTCACACACAAAGGTCCGGGTTCAATTCCCGGTATGAGCGAAGAGTGTGGAAAACTCTTCATTAGGACAAATTTCCCTGTGAACCCAGCAGCTGGAGAGGAGGAAGGATGGAAGTAAAACTTGGGGAAATTGAAATTAAAATGTTGTGCTCCCTATTCCCCATGACAGACGGACCAACCAACCAACCAACACAGACAATGTATTATATAAAATGAGATGGGAATGTACATTTCTTTTTTTTTTTTTTTTTTTTTTTTTTTTTACCGTGAGTTACTCTTCCTGCTACCAATTCTTACAGATTTGTGCAGTCGTATTGTAACAGCCAGCATATTAGATCAGGGGTTCTCAACCTTTTTCTGGCAATCATGGAGTTTCTAACCGTGGAAATTGGACCATTCGAATGGAACTGATTTTGGGACTTCACCGTCTTTTTCAAATACTTGAATGTTCAGTTTTTCTTTCATAAATTCTCTTATTTCTCTTTACACAGCTGTGTGATTAGGGTGGAAGTATCCCTTATGTGTACTTGCATCCTGGCAAGAGGGTTGTCATAAGAATAAAGAAAAGACAAGACAAGAAGACAAAACAAGACAAGAAGACATGACAAGACCTAAGCTGACGGTTGCAAAGGAAACCAGGATTTTGTCACCAGCCATATACTCCAGTGAGAGTCGTCTCGTAAGAGATAGACACTTTATAAAACCATTGTGATATAGTCATTTTTTCCAGGGTAGCTTCACTCATCAATCATTTGAGATCCTTCACCCTTCATCCCACACAGAAGGTCCTGGGTTCGATTCCCAGTATGAGCAAAGAGTGTGGAAAACTCTTCATTAGGACAAAACTCCCTGTGCACTAATCAGCTACACTCTAAGCTGTGTGATTAGGGTGGAGGTATCCCTTCCGTGGACTTGCATCCTGCCAAGGGGATGATCATAAAAACATAATAAAAACCAGACCAGACTTGAAACTTGCAAGGATCACTAAGCTGGACATATACTCCATTGGGAGTGGTCTCTCTTTACAAAACCATTGTGATATAGTAATTCTTTTCCAGGGTAGCTTCACTCATCAATCATTTGAGATCATTCATCCTTCATCCAATCAGTTCCTCAGCTTGCCCACCGATCATTCTGTGCTGGTTACTTCTGTTTCTGGCCACATTTTCCCAGTTCATTCCATTGCTTCTTGTTATCAATTGATTCCACTTCATTGAGGGTTTCCCACTCTTCTATTTCTGTGCTCTTGGGGAGTGGTCCCCAACCATTGGGCCACAAAGCATGTGCTACCAGGCTGTGAGGCAAATATCAATATTAGTCATTTTTTACAGTGAAATACTCTTCCTGCTACCAATCCTTACAGATTTGTTGTAACAGTCAGTGTATTAGATCAGGGGTTCTCAAACTTTTTCTGGTAATCATGAATTTCTAACCGTCGAAATTGGATCATTTGAATAGAACTGATTTTGAGACTTCACTGTCTTTTTCAAATACTTGAATGTTCAGTTTTTCTTTCATAAACTCTCCTATTTCTCTTTATTTATGCACCATTTTTAACATCAGGTGTGGATAAATTTTCATAAATAGAAAGAAAAAAGAGAATTCATGAAAGAAAAACATGTTGTATAGTGGGTGAATGTCCTGGACCTGAGAAGGAAGGACTCGAAGACTCGAAAGTTGTTTGTAAAAATATGTGAACATATTTTTTCTTAAGTTACATTTTGTCGGTCGGAGAATGAAGAGTGGGAGAGATAAGGGGTGCCCGAGGCCATTCCTAACAGGGGAACTTGGCCTTATACTATCCCAGCTCTAGGTGGTCTGCCTGTCTGGCTGCTTGGGTCCTGAGCTTTCTCTGTCTCTTCTCTGAGCTTTATAGGGTTTTGAACGCCCACTCTTGTGTCATTTCCGATTTCCACATCCTGTTTTTTGGACACCCACGCATATACATATTTCCTAAGGTCCCCGGGTCACTTCCACTTCCGCACAGGTGTTTGACCTGGAAATAACCTTCTCGTGGTAGTATATCATAACAAACAGAACATTGCAGTATTTGAAAAATATGGTGAAATCAGTTCCATTCAAACGATCCAATTTTTGATGGTTAGAAACTCCATGTTTGCCCCTTTTCTTCTAGCGTACTCGTTCGTCCTGTCTAACAATGTTGGAGTACCCCTTGTGAAGAATATAGTGTAAAAAATATGGATACCAAAGAGCAGACAATAGCCATGTAGTATTTGTTAGTATTTTAATTCCATTTAATTCAATGTTACATTTTTAATGAAATGGATGAGCTTGGCTATTTCCACAGTTTCTGAGAGACACACATATCATTCTCAATTTATAGTTTTGCACAAAATTTGGTTTATACTAAAAAAAAAAGCACATCAATGAGGTAGGCCCATCTCAAGAGGCTGATACTGAACTTCTGCCTCCATAGCCACTCGATTTCCAAATTCAACACTATTCCAATGCCTGTGTTCAGTAAGTCTCTGAGATAAAGTTTGGATTATCTCCCCTTCTGGCCAACTCTGGCAACCCTACCCTGTATCATAAACATAAATTCTCACTCTGTGAATTACCAGTATGAATGGGCTATTGCAAGGATCTCAAATACTGCCTCCTGCGATCTCAGTTGGTTTTAAATCATTTCTCACATATTTCCATTATTTTCATATTTTTAGATCCTGAAGTTTTGATATGTATAAATTTTCTCTATCTTGTATTAAAAATATATAACAGAATTTGGACCAAAGATTAAAAAATACAAAAATCAAATGAAATATTGAAACAAGATTGAACATTGAAAGCTTATGTACAAAAATCAGAAATCTTTGGTCCAAATTATTTCAATTTTGAAGGTGTACAAGTATGTTAAAATAACTTTTTGCACTTACTCTATGTTATGTAATAAACAAAAAAAAAGCTTTCTAAAAATCATTATTCTGAGCAAAACTCAAGATTGTTAACTGTTTTTGCTACAAATCATTATTATTCATTTTTATGACTACTATTTACCTTCATCTTAAATTAGATGTCTGTCTAATATATCAGCATTTACAGTGAGTGTGAATAGTATCTGATACATTTTAAAAAGTTCATTTTAATATCATTATACAGCATCAAATTTGACAGAATTTTGACCGAACATTAGAAAGTTATACATAGGACTTTCAAACTGTGATAAGAAGCAATACAAATAATAATGTCAAAGTGGTACAATTTTACCATAGCGAAATGGGTGCATGAATGAAAATAAATAGATAAACGAAAAGAGAATATCGGAAGTTCAAAATATACAGATTGACACTAACTAAAACAATCGACTTGACACTTTTGGTAAACAACAGTGGTACTTTTGATAACATCAAAGGGTAACTCGGGAGAAAGGGAAGTATGAGTCAAGACATCGACGGAAAATATCTAAAAATAGAAATCTGTTTAATAAATGAGCATGGGTGAATTCAAAATAGCCAAAGTTCAAAATATACAGACTCAACAAGATGAATTAATTTAGACTTTAAAAACTATAAACAACCACACTATAAATAAGACTGACAGAGCAGAAGCAAAACAGAGTGTCCGACAGAAACAGATTGAGTCGTCACCTCCATGCAGATGATAACGTTACACAATGGATTTCTGTATGAAAAAAGACAAATCAAATGTTATTGATTCACCTCACAGTAGTTCACAGCCACCTTTCCACTGCACTGTAAAGTTTCTTCTTTTTGATGACATAAGTAATAAAATTTCAGTTTATTTATACTAAGCAATTTATTCTTACTGTGAGTTTCTTATTTTTGTTGTCATTCTGTATAGTGGCTCCCAGCAGCCTTGCCCAGGCTTGCAAAATTTAATCTTAATGTGACATTATTACTTATATAAAAACTTTGCTCATCCTCATGGTTTTCTGTCCGAACCTGGCCTGGGCTGGTATAAAATGTTGTCTGACAGAAGCAAAGAGAAGAGTTTATTATTTCTCTTAAACTGCGTAACTGCTACCACCTAATAAAATGATGTCATGATAACACGGGGACTTTACTAACAGAGAAGAGATGACCTTGCCTGCTGGATGTTTGAATCATGTTTTAAAGAGAGCGGAGGGGAAGAGAGATGGGCTTGCCTGCTGGATGTCTGAAGGAATATATGTTGATAAGAAAGTAGGGTAGGAAGAGAGAGAAAGAAACAGAGAAAGCGCGGAAGAATGAAGCAGATATTTAAACAGTAGTTTTATTTATTTGTTTACTTTATTCCATTTATTTTGTTGTATTGTATATATGTAACTCACAAATAAAGCATTAAAATGTCATATTGATCTTTATTCCTTGGAGGTTGTTTCTATTTAAACCGTGAAATTTCCACGGGTTACTGCTCGTTAATATTATTGCTGCTGTTATTACACCTGTATGTTACAGTCAGATTGTGAAACTAGTGATTTTGTAAAATCCCTGAACATTTCAGAAATGTCATAAAATCCCTAGTTTCACAGTGCAGTAATGGTTAATGAGCTTTATACACTGACCATTACTACTGTAATGTGTTCGATCCTCACCGGGTGCCCCAGTACTGTGGTCTTTTGTCAAACTAAGCTAAATTTAGTAAATATATTAATCACAAAGGTTTAGGTTATTCATGTGTTCTGACATTTATATGTATCTATCTATGTATCCGAACTTTGCCCATCCCTAACCGTTCATAGTAGAAACTTGAAATTTCGAGGGGTTCAATTTTATAATAAATCTATGCTAAATTGGTCCCTTAGTTTGTGTCCGGCTGCGTTCATGCTTGTTTTTTTAAATTTTGTACACATACTCCCATCAATCAGTAGGGAAAACACTTTTTTGGTTTTTTGAAAATTCCCCTCCAAAATAGGGTTTTAGTGGGGGGGTTATGCTTATGCTAAATTGGTCACTAGTTTGTGCCCGCTTGTTTGTTTTTTTTGAAATTCAGACATTTTTTAGTGATCACAGCCCAACCTTTTAATTGATCACCCCCAACACAGCATATATGAGTGGCGGTGATTCATAATATCCCTTGAAATGCTAGTTCTATATATACTAGTAAGTATATTCTGCTTCAGTATTTCCAGTTTATCTTAGTTCGACACAAGGCCACAGTGCATTATACTTGTAAAATCTCCATCATCCGAAACTGTGTGTGCTTTAAGACCTAACATGTTTACCAGATGAGCATCCACCCTTACCCCATGGTTCTTATGTGAATGGAAACAGATGTCATTTTGTTGATATTGTCTTAACATTATCTATTTTTATCAGATGAAGTCTTATAAATCATTATTATTGATTTTTTTTTTACTACTATTTACTTTGGTCCACTCTCAGATCCAGGTTAATCTTTTTCTATCTCTTTGTGTTATTCCTAACATTGCTCTTTCCATTGCTCTTTGTGCTATTAATCACTGCTACCCACAAAAGACCGGTTTAATCACTGTTGCATGGTTTTAGGTTATTCATATGTTCTGACATTTATATGTATCTAAGTATCCGAACTTTGCCCAGTCCTAACTGTTCATAGTAGAAACTGAAATTTTGCACACACACTCCCCTCAATGAGTAGGGAAAATGTTGTTTTTTTTGTTGTTTTTTTTTAAATTCCCCTCCTAAAACGGTTTTTAGTGGAGGGTTTAATTTGGAAGTTCATGCTAAATTGGTCCTTTACAGGGCTTGAAATTAACGTTGTCTGGTTATCAGTAAAAATGTGTTTGGGACAAACAAATATCTTCCTCGGGACAAGTGATTTTTTTTTAAAAAAAAAAAAAATTCTTTTAAAATTTGGTGAGGATTGTTCTTGTTGTTTTTGTTACAGTAGAAAAACAGGTTTGGACTGGAGTTTGACAATTATTTATTTCCTCAACATTTTAATGGTGTTTTTATTATGCTACTAACAACTATAGATGATAATAACAAAGTAAAGAAACAACATTTTGATTTTGGGACAATTTTAACCGTCCTGAAGGAAATATAAATATTTCCTTTGGGACGGTTAAAATTGTTTTTCGGGACGGATCCAGGACAGTAGTGAAAAAAGTTAATCAGGAGCCCTGATCCTTTAGTTTGTGTCCAGCAGTATTCATACTTGTTTTTTTGTTTTTTTGTTGAAAATTTGGACTTTTTAGTGATCACAGCCCTAAAAAGTTAAGAAAAGTAATTTACTCAATAATCACCCCTTTTTCCAATTTTCTAATTGATCACCCCCAACACGGCATGCTGCCAAAAGACGATGGTTTCTAGTGAGTGACTAAGCAGAGCTGCTTTAAAAAAAAAAAAATCATAAATTTATGATTCAAACCGTGCTGGTAGTATTATCATCAAGGTAACTGTACCTCCACCACTTCTTAATTTACGAGGTAAAAACAACATATATGGGTGGCAGTGATTTATAATTTCCCTTGGAATGCTAGTTCTGAGTTTGTTTTTAAGTGTTTTAGTTAGTTTCCATGTTACACATCCATGTGTTATAGCTGGTATCATACATTCATTGTATACTCTACATTTTAGGCATATTGGCAATGTACTTTTCAATATGTCTCTATATTTACTAAATGCTTTCCAACCAATCGTACATCATTTTATTTTGCTTTCATCTAAAATAAAATTACCAAAGTAAAAACTACAATAGAAATAATTAAGAGACAAAAATGGAGATGGGCTGGACACATAGCAAGAAGAAAGGATAATAGATTGTGCAAAACATTAAAGGATTTGTGCCCTACAGATAGCAAACGCAGAAGACCAGATATGAGATGAAGAGATGAAATAGAAAGGTTTGCCAGTGAGACATGGCAGAGGTTAGCACAATCACGGTCAACATGGAAGGAGCTGGGAAAGGCCTTTATCCAGCACCGGATTTATGATGACGATGATGATTTACCTTGAGTTTTGATGGAGAAAAAAAAACAAACTAACTAGCTTTCCAAGGGAAATTATGAATCACCACCACCTATATATGCTTCTTTTTACCTCATAAATTAAACAGTGATGGTGTGCAGTGATCACTAAAAAGTCTGATTTCACAAAACAAGCCTGAATCCTGCTGGACACAAACTAAGGGATCAATTTAGCATAAACTTACATTGTAAATTGAATACCCCACTAAAAACCTATTTTGGGGGGAATTTTCATTTTCCTTAGAGCTGGGCAAAGTTCAGATACATAGATACATATAAATCTCAGAAGACATGAATAACCTAAACCCAGCAACAATATTTAAACCAGTGTTTAAACGTAAACAATAGTCAATGAATTACTAATAAATCTTATGATTTTTCAGAATTCGACAAGCTGTTACCAATCGACTTAAGAAGGTAGTCAGTGGCCAGAAGATCTGCTTTCTTATGGCCACTGTTTACATATGATTGTCCCTGGGTAATGATAAATGGTTTTATTTATATTTGCAAGCCAATAGCATTATGTCAGCCAGGTCAAAGATTTTGGGAGTGTCCAGGTAGTGTTACCAAACCCAAAAAATTTTCTGTGCTAAATCAACCTCGAAAAAAGCATAAAAAAAACGACAGAATGCACTAAAAAATTGTTAGCCATTTTATGACCATTTAAATGGCTAAAAAAGGCTAGTTGACAGTTTTGGTGACATTTTTCAGCCCTCTAGCTCCATTGGTCTAGCATGTACACATGATACATACATAGATAGCCAACCACCCAGACCAACTTAAAAACTGAAGAAACCTATGTTGACAGTTTTGGTGACATTTTCAGTTGACGGTTCCTAATTACCTGTTCCATATTCTGTAAAAGTCATCCAATTTCCCCATATAATAAAGCTTTTGTTAATGACAGGTTTTCAATAACAGGACAATGTCAGCTGGAAGAAATACGATTCAATTATTGGAAATAAACTAAATTAAAAGCTAGTTTAGTATCACACCTGCTGTAGAAATCAATACATATACCCAGTGAGTATCAAGGATTTTACACAATGGATCAGTGCTTCTCAAACTGTGTGCCACGCACAATGGTGTGCATGGCAACTATCTCTTGACTATACATGATCACCTGAGAACCTGTCCGCCACATGCAAATATTGTAGCCACAAAGACAACATAATCTGCATCAATGTGGTCTGCAAACTTTGCAAAGTACACTTGTGCTTGAACAAAGACAGAAACTGTTTTGAGGCATACCACAACCCATTAAATTAGCTTGTTTTTGGCCCGCACAATAAAATTTAAAAATCAACCCAGAGGTGTTATTTTTTTTGTCAATATCAATTTTTGGTATCTATTCATTTTATTGGATGTTTTTCTTTAATTCTATGTTTTATTTAATTTTCTACATTAATTTTTAATTTTTTTATATTTTCCATTTTTGGGCGAGGCATCATATATGATCATTTCATCATTCATTGCCCCTATAAACAAAAGAATTCCAGAAAGCTTGCAACTGAAAATATCTTGCAATTAGGTCTAGTTTAAACATACAAAAATGTTGTTTTGATATTTAAAATAGTTTAGGGGTGCCCTATAAAGGGTTAAGTTTGTCACATAAATCTTTCCAAATATGCAAACATGTATTTCGAGCCTTGGACATGTTCAGTAAGGGTATTATATCTGTCCTGCGTCCGATCTATAGAGTGTCACAGAAGTAACTCCTGATTTGTCCCATAATTAATTCCAGTTCTAAGGGAAGCAACTATTAAATTATTATTAAATTACTATTAAAAGCCACTATTAAATAGTTGCTCCACTTAGATAGAACTGGCGTTAATTTTGGGACAAACTGAGCATTACTTATGGGACACCCTGGAGTTTTAATTCCATATGTAACTCAATATAAGTGTTGCATAGCGGCTGAATGTCCTGGACTTGGATAGAAAGGAAACTCGAAGAAAGCCGGAGAGTGAAGAGTGGGAGAGAGATAAGGAGTACCGCCAGTCTGTCCCCAACAGGGACAGCGGTCTTGTGCCTTTCGGCTACGCTGATGTCTGTCTCTTCTTTGAGTGTCGAGATTTCTGTCTGCCCTCGCTCTCTGTTCAGGTCTGCTTTATAGGTTTCTCGAATGCCTACACAGGTGTCATTTCCGATCCCCATATCCTGTTTTGGACACCTACACATATACCCATTTCCTAAGGTGACCGGGGTCAATTACATTTCCGCACAGGTGTCTGACCCCAGAATAACATTTTGGTGGTAGGATATCATAACAAGTACATATTGCTAGAATTGCATTCTCTCCTTTGTTTTATAATATTTTGTTTTCATTCAGTTTTTAGTTGGTGTACAGCATTGGCAGAGATATGGGCTCCCTGGGCACTTTCTAGTTTATTTAATGTAAATACCCCACAGACACTTCTGAAATCTCAGTAAAAAGCTGCTTGATCATAAATAAGTTTTCCCACACAAATATTGTACAATGTGTGTAGGTGTATACATACATAAAATTACCTGTTTCCTATTCTGTAAATGCTTTGTCATTAAATTACACCTAAAGCTTTTGTTAATGACAGGTCCTCAATAACAAAACAATATCAGCTGAAAGAAATAGGATCCAATTATTGGAAATAAACTAAATTATAGACTAGTTTAGTATCACACCTGTTGTGGAAATCAATACCTATGTTCAGTGAGTATCAAGGATTTTGCACAATGGACCAAAGGTTCTCAAACTGTGTGCCACAGTGCAATAGTGAGCTGCAACTATCTCCTAAGTCAGGGGTTGCCAACCTGGGGTTAATATACCCCCAGGGGGTAAATTTGCTGATTCTGGATCTGTACATTTTTTTTTTAAATTATAATTCGATAAATAACATTGTTATGTGTTATTCTTATTGTTATTTGAACTTAAAATAATAATGTTTAAAACAGTATTTTAAAATTTCCCCTTTGTCAGTTGCTTTATTATGTTAGAAGTGTAAGTGTAAACTGATATTACTGAACAAAACAGGTTGGGGGTAAATCTACTTTTCAAAAATTGCCAGGGGTAAATAGGACAAAATAGGTTCAGAACCCCCTGCTCTATGGCGTGACATAAATTAAATTTCCCCTTTGTCGGTTGCTTTATTATGTTAGAAGTGTAAACTCAAAATAATGAACAAAACAGGATAGGGGTAAATTTATTTTCGAAAGGTTGCCAGGGGTAAACAGGACAACAAAAGGTTGAGAACCCCCTATAAAGTGTAGCAAAGGGGTCAGCAATTTTTTTGGGAGGAGAGCCAGATTAGAAATGTTTTTCATGCCTTGGGGGCCAAGGCTTATGGAGAAAATAAAACAATGAACATACAAGGCTAGGGAAACAGCTTTTCTTTTTAAAAATTATTTTAATGTTTTTCATTATAGGAGTATATACCTACATAAACTTCCATGAGAACTATGATATTCAATGAAGTCAGTGACCCAGATGAAATGAAGCTGAGGGCCGGATTTTGCCCATAGTTTGCTAATCCCTGGTGTACCACATAAATCTTTACAAATATACAAAAATATATTTTGAGCCTTGAATGTATGGGTATTATGTGGTTCTCAGTCATTTCATGGAACAACGTATCGCCAACACACAGTCAGCCGACAGCAGTCTTATCATGCGAACGCTTCATAGATTATATTGGTTGTATTTAGATGTTAGATTATGATTTTAGGTGTTGGATGTAAATTGAGATTTTTTTAAATGAGGCTCAAATATTTATTTTGGCAAAATCCTGATATTTTGGATGAATTGGGTCTTTTTGGTTTGACGAACCGAAAATTTTGTTTGGTTATAAAATGGCTAACTATGAAAACATCTAAAATCATAACCTAACACCTAAATGCAACCAAAATAATTAAAATTTAGATGTAAAACATCTATAAATCAATCTTTATTATTACTGGATGAAGTATTGTAACATACCACTTTTTATTAAATTTGACTAATTTTTACCTCCATCTGAATTTTAGTTGTTTTTATACAACTTATTAATTTGGACCACTGTTTCTATGGCAACGAATAACAGCACAATCAGAAATAAAGAGTAAGCCTTCAGTGAAAATCGAACTCACACCCTCATTGCCAGAGTGAGACTAGTTTATGCCTAGCTGCTTTTACCAATTGGCCATGAAGACTTCATGGATTAGCAGAATCTGATTTACACTTATAAACTCTCTCCCTACAGTGGCCGGGATTAATAAGTTGTATAAAAACAACTAAAATTGGGATAATGGTAAAAGCTAGTCAAATTTAATAAAAACATGGTATAAAACATCTGTTTCAAATTTGAAACACTGCAGACACCTGTGTCGTAACAAACGTAATTTTCAATATATTAGAAGATTTTTCAAAATCCAGTCAATTAATCATTAAGTTAACTAATTTTCTTCGAATAAATTTTTGGAGGCCTTCTTTATTTTTGAAAGATTTCTTATTAAACATTCTTGACAGAACAGTTTAATTTTTCTGTTGAAAAGAGAAACACATCCTTCGAAGAAAAAATGTAAAATTAAACATCTAAAAACCTGCTTTACAAATAAGCTTAATTAATCTATGCTTAAGTTATATAAATTATAGGAATGATAAAAGAATATTTAGGGCCAGAAAATCGACACCTTATGAAAGAAAAACTTGCATATAAAAGTTTTATTTGCTAACTTATCCAATAACTAACTACAGTGTATGTATATTGCCAATAATAAAAGTAAACAAAAAATGACTTCAAAACATTGCGATATTCTACTTACTAATTAATGAAAATTTGTTTTTCGTTTCTTTTGATTGAAATTTATGCTATTTTCTTTCTACGAAAGCCAAGAAAAAATTCAAGAACCCATTTTTTCAATTTTAATTACATTTTTAAAATAAGATGTCGATGTCTGCTGGATTATTTCTCTGATTGTTCACAAAAATTCATTTTATAATATAATATGTGTTTTATCAGCCTGTTCTTCCAATGTTGTTATTTAAGATGTAAAATGAAATTATTTTTCAGAAATTTCACTGCTTTTTCGTTTTTAGCCTCTAAATGGTACCAAAAAAAGTATTCGATGAAACGGCAGTGGCCAAAAAGGCAAATCGGCAAAACTATTGTTTGTCAAACAGGTTGTCTACGAAACATCCGCATGATGAAACTTCTGTCAGCTGGCTGTTTGTTGGCGCTACGTTGTTCAATGAAACGACCGGATACAGTATTATGTCTATCCCACTTCCACCACAATGTTGCCAAGCAAATGGTTTTATCACTAGATTTTGTGAGATCTGAATCTTGTTAGCGACAGATGAAAGGAAAAAGGGGGGAACAGTACAAGTTTCATTCATTGACTACTGAAATGTGTTTGTATAATTCATTTCATTTTTACAGTTGGTATGCCGCATAAGTCAAATATATTTCTTAGTGTGACCTCATACAATAAATTTTGAAGAGTACTGCAACAAGCCTGGCTGCTGCAGGGTCAAACTCCACTCTTACTTCTATACCGACTGAAAACTGCAACTTTTGTATTGTATATATAATGTATTTCATTTTTTAGTAATTTTGTGCACACACTCCCCTCAATGTGTAGGAAAATGTTTTTTTTAATTTTTTTAAATTCACCCCCATAATAGGTTTTTAGGGGAGGTTCAATTTTATCTATCTATCTAACTGGACTTCACCCAGCCCTAACCGTTCATAGTAGAAACTTGAATGAGTAGGGAAAATGATTCTTTTATTTTTTGAAAAATTATCCCCATAATTTTTAGAAGGCGAGTTTATGCAATGTAATTTTATGCTAAATTGGTTTGTGCCTGCTTGTTTTTTGAAAATTCAAATCTTTTTTAGTGATCATAGCCCAACAAAAGGCAAGAGAAGTAACCTTTTAATTGATCACCCCCCCAAACACAGCATATATGAGTGGTGGTGATTCATAATTTCCCTTGGCATGCTAGTATGTGTATGTGTTTATATTCAGAGTGTATCTAAATTATATGTGTGTGCATACAGGTCTGCAAGTGTGTGCATGTATCTCTGTGTTTATATGTATGCCAATGTGTGTAATTGTCTGTTAATATGAATGTACATACATGTTTGAACATATTCATGTATGTCTCTATGCATATATGTTCCCATTTAAATATGTGTGTGTGTGCCGTGTATGTGTGTATGCCTTTATATATCAGGTAGGAACAAAATTCATATGGGGGGGGGGCAGCAAGCGAAGCCAAAAAATGTTCTTTAGATAACGCCCTTTAGATCGGTGGAAAACACCCCTATTGTAAAAAGTGCACTATTTAATTGATGGATATATGATGATATTCAGATATCTAATTGATGAAGATAATTATCAACAAAAGGCTGCTTAGGGAATTTTTGAAAATAGAGCTTTAAAATCTGTCAGAAATCAATGTATTTTTCAAGTCATCCATAGACTTTTTCTTTTATTAATCATATTGACTGAAAAATTATAGCTGAGTTTTTTATATTCATTTACAGCAGATTCTTTAAGTTTTACTTTCTCCATGCAATTCATGTGAGCAAAGACACTTCGATTCAAAAATTAGTGATTCAAAAATTAGAAAGGAATTGACCTGACCATAAAACGCAAAAATTGCTCTATTCTTTAAATTGTTCTTCTCTGACCTATGCTTGCATGCCTTTATTTTCTTACTCAAATTTCTGTTCGTAAATTGTCCAAAAATCTGCTTTCTACTATCTACTTTTTCAACAAATTCGTTTACAACATCAATCAAGCTTATATTGTCAACTCTTTCTTTCTGTACATGTAGAATGGTTCATTCTGCTATTTGTTGTCGTAGACCTCAAGTATGTTTTTACTTGTTTCATGACGGAGAAAGATCTCACACTGATAGCATTGGTTGCTGGCCATTAATATACATGTACATATTTATTTGAATATAGATGTCTTTATAACTTATTTGTTTGAAAGTGTACATGTGTGTACACCATTATAAGTGTAGATACTTTTGTGTGCATCTTTTTTTGTCCAAATCACATTGGACATACTGGTTCTTGTATGATCACCAGTTAAGCATTGTCAAGCCTGGTCAGTACCTAGATGGGTGACCATCTGGGAATACCAGCTGGGAATCATCTAGAGAGCCTCCTTTGGTGATCCCATTAATTATCCTAAGGAGGAGACCGATCCCTACACTATGTTCACTAACGCAAACCAAAGGTACCCCTTCAGTACACCCTTCCCAAACCCTCCGACTGGCCTGTATGCGAATGACATGGAATGAATGAATTAATGTGTATGTTCATAATTTAAGAAAGTGTGTCAGCCTATTTATTATTTGTGTACATTGTCTGCATATGAGTATTTGTTTACGTATGTGTACATATTTTCTCTCTCCTTTGATGTGTTTTTATGTCTGTGTTTTTGTTTGTGTGTGTATTTCTGCATATGTTTGTGTGTATGTATGTTTGTGAGTGTGCATTTGAGTATGTGTGTTTATGTTTGTGATGGTGTTTGTGTGTGTGTTTGTCTGTGTGTATGTTTGTGTGTGTATGTTTGTGTGTGTGCATGTTTGTGTGTGTGCATTTAAGTGTTTTTGTGTTTGTGTTTTTATGTCTGTGTGTGTTTGTCTCTGTGCATGTTTGTGAATGTGTGTTTGAGTGTGTGTTTGTGTGTCTGTGTTTGTGTGTGTGTTTATGTGTGTTTGTGTTTGTGTGTCTGTATGTGCGTGTGCCTGTGTTTGTGTGTTTATGTGTGTGTGTGTGTTTGTCTGTGCGTTTGCCTGTGTGCATGTTTGTGTGTGTTTGTATGTGTGTATGTTTGTGAATGTGTGTGTTTGTGTGTTTGTTTTTATGTGTGTGCATGTTTGTGTGTGTGTGTGTGTGTGTGTGTGTGTGTGTGTATTGAACTGCTTAAAAGTCGACCCCGACAGATGGCAACTTGGTTGATGCAAAAGATTTCCTCTCATTCACAAGAACGCGTTCAGCTTAATCTCATTTATATAAAGATTTTCTTGGTTCTCCGTCCATAACCATGGACTCTTCCATTTGAAGGTAACAAGTTTGTTGATAGAAATATCTCCTACCCACCATTTTAGACAATGTACTCTTCCACTGAAATGTGTTTTTTTAGTTTCTTTGTTAAAAAAATAAATCATCTAATAGAATTCAAATACAGGTAGTCCCTGCTTTTCCAAAGTCTCTTGTACTTCTCACCATCACAACCTCCAATAACTCCCCCGGCATACCATCATAACCATTTTTAGGGTCTGGGATGCTCAAAATGTTTCCCTTATAAATTAATGGTAATTGCTTCTTCTCTT
The DNA here is from genome assembly GCA_006491835.1 of Architeuthis dux. NCBI lineage: Eukaryota > Metazoa > Mollusca > Cephalopoda > Oegopsida > Architeuthidae > Architeuthis > Architeuthis dux. The sequence continues at coordinate 64,303 of VCCN01006811.1, read as the reverse complement.
TATGCCATTTTGGCTTATGAAAGGCTTTCATATGAATGCTCTACTTCTGGATAGCAGGGAAAATGTGTATATCCGTGAATTTTTTCACGGGGATTAATTAGTAAAATCAAAATTTTATCCACATAATATACCTCTACCAACAAAGTTGTTGAGGTATATGTATTTGGTCATGTTCATCTTTCTGTCTGTCTTTCCGACTGTCCATGCGATATCTCCAAAAGTTCTCAATGAATTTCAATGAAATTGTGTGGAACGGAAATGAGGTAAGGGAGGGTTGGTAAAATTTGGCGGCAGATCCAGGAATCTTTTTTCTGATTGAGAGATATTTTCCCGGTTTTTTTCATACATTTATGTATATACTCGTGACTCTCCACACAATATCTCCAAAAATTCTTAATGAATACCAATGAAACTTTGTTGAAGGGTGGACAGGGGGCTATGGAAGAAGTGATTTGGGGGTGGATACATCCATAATTATCTCCCCTACATCCTAGGGATATGTCCAAACCACATAATATCACCAAAATGTCATGTCTGTCCACACGATATCTCCAAAAGTTCTCAACGAATTTCAATGAAATGTTGTGGGTGCATGAACAATAAGCTATGGAAGAACTTATTATATTGCGGCAGATCCATGCACAATTATTTCCACATATAATTGTGTTGGCAGAGGTATGCGCTCTCTAAGTGCTTTTTAGTTAATCACCACTACCCACAACACTGGTTTATTGCTGGGTTTAAGTTATTCATGTGTTCTGACGTTTATATGTATGTATCTATCTATGTATCCGGACTTTGCCCAGCCCTAACCGTACATAAAAAATTGAAATTTTGCACACACACTCCCCTCAATGAGTAGGGAAACATTTTTTTTTTTTAAATCCCCCCACCCCAAATAGGTTTTTAGAGGGGGGTTCAATATTCAATGTAAGTTTATGCTAATCTGGTCACTAGTTTGTGCCCGCTTGTTTTTTGAAAATTCAGACATTTTTTAGCGATCACATCCGAACAAAAGGCAAGAGAAGTAACTTATTCATTGATAACCCCTTTTTTCAACTTTTTAATTGATCACCCCCAACACAGCATATACGGGTGGCAGTGATTCATAATTTTCTTTTGTCTCAAGTTTTGTGTTTATCTAACCGAAACTGTTCTCAGCTGTGCCATGTATATACCTATGTACATTTGTGTATCTCAGCCTTTTTTTTAATATCTGTGTTTGTATACTTTGAATAACATACATACATATGTGTGGGTGTGTGATCTATCTTTGCATTGTTTACACACCTACACACACATAAGTACAAACACACTCGGATGTGTCTCTCTACACACATTTGTACATTTCTCTCTCTCTCTCTAAAGTCTCTTGCTCTCTAAAATCTCTACTTTCTCTCTTTCTCTCTCTCTCTAGTCTCTACTCTCTCTCTCTCTCTCTCTACAGTCTCTTGCTCTCTAAAATCTCTACTTTCTATATTTCTCTCTCTCTAAAGTTTATACTCTCTCTCTTTCTCTCTCTTTCTCTCTCTCTCTAAAGTTTATACACTCTCTCTTTCTCTCTCTCGCTCTCTCTCTCTCTCTCTACAGTCTCTTGCTCTCTAAAATCTCTACTTTCTATCTTTCTCTCTCTCTCTCTAGTCTCTACTCTCTCTCTCTCTCTAAAGTCTCTTGCTCTCTAAAATCTCTACTTTCTATCTTTCTCTCTCTCTAAAGTTTATACTCTCTCTCTTTCTCTCTCTCTCTAGTCTCTCTAGTCTCTACTTTCTCTCTCTCTCTCTCACTACAGTCTCTTGCTCTCTAAGATCTCTACTTTCTCTCTCTCTAAACTGTATACTCTCACTCTCTCTCTCGTCTCTACTTTCTCCGTCTCTCCCGCTCTCTCATTCTCGTCTCTACTTTCTCCCTCTCTCCCTCTCTCTCGTCTCTACTTTATCCTTCTCTCTCTCCCTCTGACTCTAAAGTCTCTACTTTCTCCTCCCCCCTCTAGTCTCTACTTTCCTTTTCTCTCTCCCTCGTCTCTTTCTCTCTCTAAAACCTCCACTTTCTCTCTCTCGTCTCTACTCTCTCTCTTTCTATAGTCTCTACTCTCTCTCTCTCTAACCCCCCTCTCTCTCTCTCTCTCCTCTCTCTCTCTCTCTCTCAGCATGATTTATCTGTGTCAGTCCATTCATATTTATCTCAGTCTGTTCCCGATTAACTCTTTCTCAGGTAGATCGATAGATTGTGCGTGTGTGTGCGCGCGTGTGTGTGTGTGGTATTTTCTCACCATATAGAACCCCCTCCCCCCTTATGGTCATTCATTCATTTCTCACCACTCTCTTCTTCTGTCTTACTGACTCACTTCCACACTCACTCTCTTTTCTGTTTTAGTTTTTCTCTCCAACTCCTCACAGAGAGAGAGAGAGAGAGAGAGAGAGAGAGAGAGAGAGAGAGAGATGTACAAACGTAGAGGGAGACACACGCGTGTGTACTCGGATGGCCGTGGTTGTGTAAGGTATGAAAATATATATATTTCTTTTTTTAAAAGGCCGAAAATACACATTTACTTCTCACAATTCTTCTTCTCTCTTACTCTCTTCCACTCTCACTCTCTCTCTCTCTTTCCTCTATTTTCCTCTCCCCAACTTCTCACTCCCTCTCTTTTACCTCCCCCCAACCGCCACGCATTGACTTCCACCAAGTGACCTCTTTGTAGATGGTTGGACCAGTCCAGTAGTCGACAAATTGTAAGTCATTCTTTTTATTTACATCTAAATTCCTTCTACAGTTTTGTTTTTGTTTTTTCCTGTTTACCGTAAATTGTAGGTTACTGTACATAAGCCTTTTTAAATACAGTAAATACCTTGAATAGGGTGGTTTTGATTAGTGCGGTTTTCGATGTAGTGCGGTTAAAGGATTGCAGTACAAATTAATGCAACTAAGTATAAGCTGGAAAAAAACTTTGAACAGTGCAGTTTTGAACACTAATCAAGGTATTACTGTATTAAAGTTAGTCAGGAAGGAGTAGCAGTATCCAGAGCCGGCCCGAGATATACGCGAACTAAGCGACTGCTTAGGGCCCTGTGGCCACCAGAGGGCCCCAAGAAAGTTTGAAATGCCCCACAAGAGAGCTTGAATGTTGTTGTTTTTTCAAAGGGGGTCCCCAAATCAAATTCTGCTTAGGGCCCCATAAAGGCTTCAGCCGGGCCTGACAGTATCGTCCATAATTAAGATCCACAGTCAAAAGCCAGTCATCGCAGAAGACCAACATGTGTGACAAGTATCACGGCTTGACTAGCAAAGACGTTCTTCGTTCTTTATATTCATGTCATTGAGTTCAGGTCTATGAGCCGGCATCTAGCAGACCGGCCGCATTTTAGGTTAACTCCCACAATATTATGACGGAGAAAGATCTCTCACTGATAGCATTGGTTGCCGGCAATTAATATACATATTTATTTGAATATATGTGAGGATATGTTCGATGTCTTTATAACTTATTTGTTTGAAAATGTACATGTGTGTACAACAATGTAAGTGTAGATATTTTTGTGTGCCTGTTTTTTTGGCCAAATCACATTGGACATTTTTTATATTCATATCATTGAGTTCAGGTCTATGAGCCGGCATATAGCCGACTTGCCGCATTTTAGGTTTTCCCCCGCAATATTATTCGTCTCCCACTCAGTTCCACGATTTTTGTTGAAGCCTGTTTTCTCCTGCTTTTTTGTTTAAGGTAGGGTCAGGCCAATTTTGAAAAGGATTATATTCAAAGAACTAAAAAAGTAAATTGCTTATATAGATAAAAACGTATAATGGTTAGGTATTTAATCAAGGAAATATTGTATACTTGGGATTTATATTGAACAAAAGTATCGGATAACTGAGTTCTTCTCTCTCGAATTATATGTTGTGTTATAAAGAATTACCTTGTCAAGAGACAGTGGGGATGTTCTGATATTTTTTATTTTTACTTCGATATGCTGACTTAGTTTAAAGTAAAGAAAATATTGCAATTATTCGTGTTGTGTTGTGTATGTTTTGTATCAAAATTTAGTGCTGAAAATGATATTTCCACACGTTTACAAGGGCCAAAAATCAAAACACCCTGGGGGGGGGTCTCACAATGTCCTCTGACCCACAGCTGATTTACTCGCACGAATGATATCGGGCTGTCGACACAGATACCCGGTTTCAATCCTCGCTCGGGGCACTAAGGCACTTATAGTCAGTAGCCACACTGATGAGTCGTATAAACGACGAAACAGCGCTGTCTGTGGATTTGACAACATATATATTATATATATATATATATATATATGTGTGTGTGTGTGTGTGTGTGTGTGTGTATTTTACTTTACTGACCTTGTTCTACATATGGGAGGTACTAATAGTAAGGCAATCTGGACCCTTCCTAAAAAGGACAAAAGAAGAAATATGAATATGAAAGTTAATAACGATATACAAACCTCTATACCCTGGAGATGATGTTAATATACTCTATAGAGAAGTGGTTCTCAAACTTTATAGTATGACGGCACACTAAGAAATATATTTGACATACGCGGCACACCCACGGTAAAAATGAAATGAATTAGACAAAGACATTTCGGTCGTCAATGAACAAAACTTTTATATCAGCATACTGATATACTTGAACAAAAGTAACAGATAACTTCTCTCTCGATGTTGTGTTAAAAAGAATTATCAAGAGAGAGTGAAGAGGTTCTAATATCTTTTTTTTACTTCGATATGCTGATCTTAGTTTAAAGAAAAGAAATGCAATGATTCGTTTGATTTAGTGCTGAAGATGCTATTTCCGAACAGCTGATTTACTCACGTACATCATACGGACGAATGATAGCTCCCGCATTTTACTTTACTAGTCTTGGTAGGCTCGAACTAGTTCTTCTTGGACGAATCTTTTGTAATCCATACTTAGTATTTTGGTAATGCTTGAGTATCAAATCAACAGTATGTGTTACCAATATTTACAATACTACAGTTGAGACAGTTTAGTTTTACTTACATTAGCGTCCGCCACGGACTTTTTGACAACCAGGCGACGTGTCCGTAAAAACGCCCGAAACTTGTACCATCTTAATTGTATCGTAACAATCTTTGTGTCATTAGTAAGAAGAAAGATTATAGAAAAGTATCATATGAAAAGTATTTGTGGACAGTATAATGTTTATATAAATATATCTGTATCAATAAACATGCCGAGGAAAGCTCCCAGCAATCCCCATTCCGTTTCCGGTCCCAAAAAGCGGGAGCCGGAAGTGGGAACGGGGAAGGCGCACTTCTTACCAGGCTAATCAACCCTATCACACGTGTTATCTTGTTCTGTCTTCTTTTCTTAACACGCTTAAACAGATTACGAATCAAAACGCATTCTAATTTCACACAGCTACCACAAGAGGAACAACAAGAACACAACAGACGGTTATATAAAACCGGGGATATCTGTGTTTGAAAACTTGTTTAAACTTCACTTAGCGAACCGGTGTACCACAAAAGTTAGAAAACATTTTAGCCCAAAAATTGCCAAAAAGACACCCAGCTTTTAAAAAAGTTTTTTCTAAAGATCCGTGATAATGAATGTTTCGATCAGGGCATGATTATGCTTGTGATGACTTGGGCTTCGAAGGAAGTCACAAAGCCAAACAATACATATAAAGACAACCTACCCTTTTTCAATGTGAAATATTTATATTTATATATTGTGTTAAAAAGAATTACCTTGTCAAGAGACAATGGGGAGGTTCTGATATTTTTATATTTACTTCAATATGCTGACTTTAGTTCAAAGAAAAAATTGCAATGATTCATTTGATTTAGTGCTGAAAATGCTATTCCCAAACGTTTACAAGATCCCAGCTGATCCCAAGCCGACGTGTCCGTAAAAACGCCCGAAACTTGTAACATCTTAAATGTATCGTAACAATCTTTGTGTCATTAGTAAGAAGAAAGATTATAGAAAAGTATCATGTGAAAAGTATTTGTGGACAGTTATATAAAACCGGGGATATCTGTGTTTGAAAACTTGTTTACACTTCACTTAGCGAACCGGTGTACCGCAAAAGTTAGAAAACATTTTAGCCCAAATAATGCCCAAAAGACACACAAATTTTAAAATGTTGCCAAAAATCAACTAATGAGCCGTAAGTCTTACACGAATGATTTTTTGTGTATATTTTAAGCCTATGGTTTGCTTAGGAATCGTTTATCCCGGCTTTTAAAAAAAAGTTTTTTCTGAAGATCCGTGATAATGAGTGTTTCGATCAGGGCCGGATTATGCTTGTGACGACTTGGGCTTCGAAGGAAGTCACGAAGTCAAACAATATATATAAAAAAACAACCTACCTTTTTTTCTATGTGGAAACACAAGGTGATCAGTCAAGTTCTTCGGTTCGTCTGTTTCTTCTTAAGTATCAGCTTTAGTTAGTAGCTTTAGTACTGGTTAGTAGTTGACACGATAGGGAGGGGAAAAAGAGTGTGGTTAGCATTTAGAAGATTCAGGTGATCTTTAGATATGCTTGATTTAGGAGACCCAAATAGCTGCGGCCAGGCTCGTCTACAAGTTGACTCTGACTCGTGACTTTACCTAAAAGCGCGGCAAACTCTAGATGCTGAGGTTGACTTTGAGGTCAACTGTCTAGACCAACAAGAAGTGCTTCTAAAAATAGCTCAAGCCAACTCCTGTTGTCCAGAGGCCATGACGATGCTAATGCGGGACCTGTAGCATATGTTATAAAGGGGCCCCAAATTAAGAAAATACACATAATATTAAAACACATACCTTTTTTACTTGTAATTAAATTGTTTCATTTGATATACAGCCAGATAATACGACGTATATGTCTGGCATTTGGAGATTACTCATCACATGAAATCACAGTAACATCAGGAGGACCGCAAGGATCGGTTTTAGGACCGGTCCTCTTCATGTTATACGACAGTAACCTCTCTAGCACGTTATGTAGCAATATGACCCAGATAGATAGATAGATAGATAGATAGATAAATAGAATAGGTTTAAATGCGTATATTCAAAATCATGCAGTGTGTATATGAAATGTGTTTGTTAGACCAGGAATTAGGATGAGGGCTATATTGACAAATGGTAAACAAAATGAATTGTTTTTATTTGGTTGAAATTGAAAAGTAAGGAATGTTATTGAAATGAAGGTTTTGTTTTGTTAAAATAACACACAAAGAAATTACAGACTGAATCCTGATTATGAAATGCTTGTACACAAATTTAGAATAACAAAAAGAATGTCGTCTGATCCGGCTAAAGAATTTACTGACGCAAGCAAAGGTATAATGTAATGTTTTAACGTCACGAAAAGATCACATGTTAAAAATGGGCATACCGATAAATAGGGGTGAAAACCCAAGGAGAGGGAGAGAGACCAGGACTAGCTGTCCTAGGCTAGGACTTGTGTCCGCGGCCCCGCCACCCCCTCCACCTCCTAAGGTCAGTGTTTCTAGAGCTGCACAGCTTTTGGACGTGAAGTGTAAAATTTGAGATACATGCAACTTACAGAGTTTAAAAGAGCAGCAGTACTTTGTCTGTTTGTTGACATTGTTTGACAACTCAAAATTCAACAATATTCTGAATGAGAACTTTAATCTACAAAGAGGCATTGATAGTAGATTCTGTAGTATCACGTATCTTAAAATTCAGATTCCCAGAGCGTCACTACGAGTAAAATCGAATAAACAACGAACATAATATTTAAAATTGGACTTCGTTTTTCTCAATGAACCAGTTGACTTTCATGTCAGTTCCTTTCAGCAAAAGCCACGGCACACGAATGAAGACTGAACATCAAACGATACCCGACCAGTTCCAACTTTACACACCAGTACAACAGAGACGTTGCTTGCGTATATGGGGTATCATCAAGCCCCATAACGTAACAGTTACAGAACTTTGTGTCTTTCTTTGTAGATGATACAAAACTATTCACCTACCTCCTGGAAGCTGATGCAGCTTTCAACAATCTACATAGCACAGACTCAATCCAGAATGACATTAACATAGATTCATAATGGTCAGAGAGAATTCAAATGAGTTTCAACATAGATAAATGTCACTCTCTACATCTGGGGGCAAACGTCAGGGTTGGAGTGAGAGCCGGTTAGAAGCAGTGACCAGTGGGAGATTTGAATCCGGAGCGACAGGTCAGAGACGAAATGGCTTCTTCCACCCGGCTTGATTTTCGTAGTAATAACTCACAGAAAAGTGACCAAACAAACTAATACAGTATCCGGAAACAAATACAAGTCATATAACTACACATTCCACAACCTAACACAAGTAACCGAAGAAAAGGATCTAGAGTTGATAGTGGACGAGCAGCTAAACTTCAATAAACATATAGAAGAAAAAAATCAATAAAGCAAACCAGATGCTTGGTGTAATCCGAAACACATTTAAATATATGGACACCACTATATTCAAACTGCTGTATAAAACCCTGGTCAGACCACATGTAGAATATGCAAGCATTATATGGTCTCCACATACCAAAAAATACCGAGACATGTTAGAGAGGTTGCAGAGGAGAGCTACGAAACTGGTGCCACAATTAAAAGAACTGCCATATGAAGACAGACCCAGAATACTACAGCCACTCACTCTACAATACAGAAGATTGAGAAGTGACCTGATACACATCTACAAAATGACACACTGCATGGTAGAAATGGACGCAGATACTCACTGTAAGATGTGCATACAGAGCAAATGCTACTGAGAACACTAAGAACAATAAACAGGGGTCACTGCCACAAATACCAGATACACCACCACCCTGGTATTAGAGACAGATTCTTGACATCAAGATCCCTTTCACACTGGAACTCCCTTTTAGACGAAACAGTAAACTCTGTTTCTGTTAACATGTTCAAAAACAACCTAATAAAAGAAACTAGCTTACACACAAATACAGACATTTCTAAAAAAATACTCACACCTTAAATGCCAATCCCTATTACATATGTTAGATGTATCTTCAGTTGGTACTCTTTATGATAGATACTTTATGATACATTTCAGTAATAGTAATACTTTATTTTCGTTATGATCTTTGTGCAGTGGCCATGACTTCAGTTTCAAATATCTTGGTATTTATGTGTCGTATATGTATCACCTAGATACTACACTCCCATTAATTACATTATTAAAATAATAATTCCAATTAAAGGTGATAATTGACTAAAATCACTAACCTTAAACACCCAGTCGTTCATAAAAGTTGAAAGCAGTATAGTACTATAGTAATAGAGCAAATGCAGAATCACTGAATCGGAATTGATAGCAGTACTGGGGTTCGTGAGGGTTGGCAAAACTCCTCCCTATGACTTGACCGTCGAGTGCTAAGACGCACTGTGATTTTTTAGGACATTTTTCAGGGAAAATGCGTCTTATCAACCGGGAAATACGATACTTGACACTATCAGTATTTAGCCACTGACAATTTTACATTTCTTTTTCAACAGCTATCTCTTTGAAAAATAAGAGAGAATGCAACAATTAAGCAGAAAAGAATGACATGGAAATATATTTTACAAGGAATGCTTTATGAAGTTCTTGAAAATGAAGAATAATGGTAGGTTTTACAGCAATTATTTTATTATTTATTTTTATTGGTATTGAACTATTATAAATCATTATTATTATTAATATTTATGACTACTCTTTACCTTCATCTTAATTTTTCAGTTGCTTTTTTTTATCGCAACTTTACTCAGGCCGGTTTCCTTCGGCAGTGAGTAAACGATGTTGATCAGAAATAAAGAATAAGCTTCAGATGACACTCGAACTCACGTCCCTCAGGAGAGGCCAGGTTTACACCCTGCCGCTCTACCAATTGTGCTACTGAAACCAACTACCAGAGATTGATATAGAGAATACGTTTAACGGTTTGATTTGAATTTCTGCTCGCTAGTTGGCTTCAGCAGCTCAATTGGAAAGAACAGCAGAGCGTAAACCTAGCCTTCCATGAGGGATGTGAGTTTGAATCTCAACTGAAGCTTATTCCTTATTTCCAGTCAACGCCGCTTACTCGCTGCCAAAGGGAAGCCGGTCTGAGTAAAATTGCGATAAAAAAGCAACTGAAAATTTAAGATGAAGGTAAGAAGTAGTCATAACAATTGATAATAATGGTAGGTTTTGTTTATAATTAAGAAATTTAATTCGATAATGGATAATCCACTTTTTAAAACCCATAAGAACCCACTGGGACACCGGTGTCACATAC
>VCCN01006809.1:1165654-1192330 GCA_006491835.1 Architeuthis dux | reverse complement strand
TGTTGCAGCTTTGTTCTTGTGAGGTAACTGTAGAACTGGTCATCTTGCCTCTGTTTCCGTTTGGCACTGAAGGAATGCATGATGGGATACAGCTCTACACATGGTGTGGCATTGGCCTCAAGCTTCTTGACCTCTTCAAAGAGGGAGAGAATGTTGCAGAAGAGAAGGTAAACCTCCACAACATTGTCATCATCCTCCTGTACTCCAGAATCATTGGTGAGCTTTAACAAAGTCCTGATTTGTTTGGGGCACTCATCTCCTAGGCTGATAAAGTATGACTTCAATGCTGACCAATTTTGGATATAAATTTCAAAAGAGTTGGCAATGCTGAACATTACATACATTAACCAACCAACAACAACTTACCGTATCTGCTTCTGGGGAAGCTGGGTTATCATGAACTGAACAATTCCACTCTGTGATCTCTGCCCTTGCACAGCTCGGATGTGGTAGTTCCCTGCTGAATGTTGCCTCAGGTCGGACAGTCCACCATGAGTGATAGAAAATACTCTGTGGCAAACTGTACAGTTTACTTTGCTTCCACTGACAGAACTGACCACACATGGTCCGTCTGCCACTCAGTCCTCTATTTGGACATCTGTATTTTTGCGATGGGACTATTCTCTGACATTTAAAAAATTTGCACATCTGAGTGTTATGAGTGTGTATAACTGCAAAGAAGCAGTTTTTTCTGCATGAAGATGGATAACCTAGGTACACAAGGGTTTTTTTTTCAACTGTCAAGAACAAGATTTCAGTTCCCCTAGTTCCTGATCCACTTAAGGGGAGAGGGAACATATTTCCATTCTGTGATAACTTTCCTTTTAGCCCAGAGGTTTTCATGGGTGCCACAGTTAACTCTCGGGCTAGATATTCGAAAATTTTAATAGTCATACATCGATTTGCACCCGACCGACTAACATCTGATCGCAAATATATTTTCTGCTGTCTGCCATCATTCTCTTTATCTCTTCGTCTTTCGTTTGTTCGAGATACTAGACACCTGTATCAATGAAAATAATCTAGAATGGACAAAGTGCGTTGGTATCTGTACAGATGGTGGTCATTCTATGTCTGGAGCTTATGGAGGGTTGCAAGCACTAATCCGAAGCAAAGCTCCTGATGCACTGTGGACCCATTCTATAATTCACAGGGAAGCACTTGCATTAAAGCATCTAAGTCCTCCAGTGATTCACTGGAGGACTTAGAGGGCCCAATCTCCATCTGACTTTACGTCTGCAGAGGAAGAAATTTTATTAAGCTGCTTGCGACAATACATTGAAAACTATCTCTGCGAAGATGGGTTTTCGGCTGTAGCTGTGATAAAAAACAAGTATTGTGCAAAAATTGACATGGAAGAGGAAATGAGAGTGGCTGTCACCAGTTTGATTCAAAAATTTAAAAAATTGTGGTGAACAACAGACTCATCCATCCCACTAGGAATCATGATTATTAAAAGAAGAAATAAATGTATAACGTTTATATGAATTTAAATTACAGGAATTGTTATTTTGGTCACAATTCGGTTACATAAGTAAAAAAATTATGAAAAAATACTTTTCCTGTAGTTTGGACTTGTTTGACTGCATCTGACCTTCGTTTCTTCCAGAAATCTTTCGTTTTTGAGAAAAAGTAAATTTTTATAGGGAAAACAAGTGAATTGGTTCTAAAGTTGTTGATCAATTTACAGTGTATGTAAAACTAGAATCTTACTTAATGTCTGTCTTAACAATACCCGATGTTCAATTTACAAAGTTTGGGAACCTGTCTTAGCCTAAGAGGAAAGGCGGTGGATTTAACAGGAGCTCTAGCTGCCACTGTTAAATTTCAGCAGCAGCTAGCTAAAAGGAAAGGGAGCGGATTTAACAGGAGCTCTAGCTGCTGTTAAATTTCAGCAGCAATAGCTAAGAGGAAAGGGAGCAGATTTAACATAATGAAAATGAATACTAAACAGATTTGGTCCAATTTCTCATGTCATTCCAAGCATGTGAAAATGTATGTGCATTAAAGTCTGGTGTGCAACAAAGTATGGGATAAATCGTGTCCCGTATTGATTCAGTAAGAGACAGTGGATTTTACTTTTCAATACAGAACAATCCCATATTATACGGGACGAGGAAGGCATTGAGGTGGCGCTCTTGCCTCATATAGGTAGTCCAGGACTCACTACCATAGGGCAAGATGCTGAGAACACTGGTAGACTCTGATCTTGGTGTGCACTGTTAATGCCCAGTTCTCCCACACTCTTTTAGTCAGTCTGGTCATGATGGTGTTCGACTTCCCAAGCCTCTGTCAAGTTTGACATCAAGAGAGAGGCTGTTACAGATTGTCGACCCCAAGTATGTGAAATCATTGACAGCCTCCAGTATGACATTTCAATGGACGGGGCAGTGCTGATGTCTTGTACACTGACGTTGGTTTTCTTCAGGCTGATAGTGAGCATAGGCCTGATATTTCAGTCTGAGCGCTAGTTCACTATATACTATAGGCCCAATATTTAACACTGAGCACTATTTCAATATATACTGTGAGCACAATATTTCAGGCTGAGCACTTTCACGAAATACTGTAGGCCCGATATTTCGGGATGAGCACTATTTCACTATACACCGTAAATTCATTTGATGACAGGGGTGACAGACTCTGTTGCCCCCACTGAGAAATATATTTGACTTACAGGGCACACAAACTGTAAAAATCAAATAGATTAGACAAACACATTTCAGTAGTCAAGGAACAAAACATTTTTTTTATTAATTTGAGCTTTTCCCTTCCAGAGCTCAGGTACAGGGTATCTGAAGGTGGAGGGGTTAATCATAAGATATGCAGGAGTTTATTGAACTGAAAACTAATTTTCATAGTTTCAAATAATGTGGGTAGCCAACAATTTCTTTAATAATCTTTTTTTATTCACAGATATTGGCTGAAGTGGAAACCAATTGAATTCATCAGACAGTGGTATGTAAATCTTGTACAAAGAAACAGAAATCCTTATGAGAATACATTAGCAAGATGGTGAATATTGCTGAGTTTGTGGAACTGATGTTTCAAACATTATAGCTTTCCCTGGAAGGAAACCGTATTTCTGTGAATTGTGTAAATGCATAACACAGAATAAAACAAACAAGGTTCTTCTGAAGTTCCAGGATTTCACACAGCGGAAAACAAACTTGGAAGATCATGTCAGAGCGCAGCCATATTTTTCAAGTATATTAGGTCTACATTTTGAAACAGTTCCTATTTAGAAATAATCCCCCAAAACAAAATTGAGACAAACCATTTCTTGCATGGCAAATCTGAAATCATCAAGTAATTTGCATTTAAAAAGATATATGCAAGCACATACTGGAGAGAAACTATATACTTGTGAATTCAGTATATACCTCTCTACATGGAATTCAAATTTTAAAATATGCGTGCTAAAACACACTAGAGCGGAAAAGTATTTGTTGTGAAGTGTGTGGATCAGAATTTTGAAATTATTTCTCAGACATTTTCAAATACACACTGGTGAGAAAGTACATTGCAAAGTGTGTGTATCATCTTTATCAAAGAATTCACTTTTAAAAACATGAACACACATTAGGAAGAAACTATATTTTAGTGGAATGATTGGATCAGCATTTTCAAAGAGTTTAAACTTTAAATGCCACTTGCAAATTCACATTAGAGAGAAAGGACATTTTAATTAGTGGGCATTTCCAAAGAATTCAGATTCAAAAACTTATGCAAACACACTGGGAAAAACTATGTATAAAGAATCAAAATTAGTATTTTCCCAGAGATCATAATACACTTTATAAATAAACCACATTTTTATGAAATCATTATTTTTAAATAGTTCCTCTTTAAAAAGCATATTTGAACATAATAGTAAATAAACCATATTCTTGTGAAGTGTGTGGATTGGCATTTTCAATTTATCTTTAAAATCACATATGCAAACACACACTGAAGAAACTATATTCATGGAAAGAATGTGGATGGGCAGTTTTCAGCGAGTTTTAAACTAGAAATGCACAGTAGATAGGAATCTTATTCATGTCAAGTTAAAAATGCAAATATACAGTGGAGAGAAACCATATTCTTGTGAAGTGTGCAGTTTGGCATTTTCTAAGAGTTCTAGTTTGAAAAGACACATGCGAATACACACCGGAGAAAAAACATATTCTTGTGAAGTGTGCGGTTCAGCATTTTCTGATGGTTCATCTTTAAAGACACATATGCGAACACACACAGGAGAGAAACCATATTCTTGTGAAGTATGTGGTTCAGCATTTTCAAAGAGCTCTAATTTAAAAAGACACATACAAACACACACTGGAGAGAAACCATACTCTTGTGAAGTATGTGGGTCAGCATTTTCCAATAGCTCATATTTGAAGAAACACATGCGAACACACACTGGAGAGAAACCATATTCCTGCGAAGTATGTGGATCAGCATTTTCACAGAATTATGATTTAAAAAAACACATGCGAATCCACACTGGAGAGAAACCATATTCTTGTGAAGTGTGTGGGTTAGCATTTTCCGATTGTTCATCTTCAAAAACACATATGCGAACTCACACTGGAGAGAAACCTTATTCTTGTGAAGTGTGTGGTTCAGCATTTTCACAGAGTTCATCTTTAAAAAATCACATGCGAACACACACTGGAGAGAAACCATATTCTTGTGAAGTGTGTGGGTCAGCATTTTCCCATACTTCATCTTTAAAAAATCACATGCATATACACTGGAGAGAAACTATATAGTTGTGACGTGTGCGTCAGCATTTTCCGAATATTCAAAGTTAAAAGTAAACGTGAACTCAAACTGGAGAGAGTCCTTGTTCTTGCGAAGTGTGTGGTTCAGCATTTTCGGATAGGTCAGCTGTAAAGAAACACATGAGAAAACACTATTTCTGTGAAATGTGTGGTTCAAAATAGTTCAAATTTAAAAGCATATATGATCACACACTGGATAGAAACCATATTCTTGTGATTTGTGTGGTTTAGGATTTTGCTATAGTTCATATTTAAAAAGACACTGGAAAGAAACCATATAGTTGTGAAATGGAAGGTCACTCATGACTAGAGTTTCACAACATCAGAATTTTCACATTAAAAATTATACATGCAAACACACACTGGTAAAAAAAAGCAAATTCTTGTGATCAGCATTTTTGTAGAATTTGGATTTTAAAAATCCCATCCAAACACACTAGAGAGAAGCAGTTTTCTTATGAAATGTGAGAATTTTCATATGAAGAAACTCTGCACAAAAACTATATGGAATAACTTTTGTTATTTTCATGCAAGTTGACAGAGAAATAGACAGAAATGGGCTTCGTACGTTTCTCCCTTCTTACTGACTTTCCATTTGAAAATACACTTTTTCAATGTGCACACAAAAAAATAAATTGTCTCATCCAATGGCTTTGTAGTTTTATAATGTGTAATTATGAAGTGACTCATGCCAGCACAAAATGAAATAATATATATATTTTTTTAAATATACTAAATGCTTTACTGAAATTGCTAAACTATTTTTTACATAGATTTGCATGTTTGTCTAGTTTTATTGTTAAAAGCCTATAAATATCATTTTTATATCAATTTGAGTTAGGATCTAGGAAACAGACATATATAACTTAGATATCCATTTGTAAGTTGCTGCTGCTATGGAACTCAGTATTCCTCTTTCATGAATGGAAATGAAACATGATTTGCCCAGCTGCTTTTTGAAAGTTTTCATGTTTTAAGATATGGATTTGTTTTCTTTTTCAAAGTTATAGATATTGATTACCTCCCTTGACTGGTGTGACAGACATTGATTACCTCCCTTGACATTACTGGTTTCACAGACCTTTTCTATTTGAATGTTGAAGATGTGTACTTGATTCAACTCATAAATGGTAGAATGTTCAAGCTTGCATGTCTTCAATATTAATAGATTTCTGAAATGCTGAAGAATGTTATTCATATGTTATGAGAATATAATCTGAAAATAAAGATCATTAAGTATTATGCAGACAATATAAATTCTATAATTAAAAAAATTAAAAAGTTCATATGTAACGAGAATTTACAACAAGTATAAAAGCTATAAGTGTTCATCAAAAGTTAACTTAGGGTTGCAATTTACATGTTATATTGTAGATATTATTAGTTGTTGAATAGTCTTCCACATGAGGAAGAGGAAACTATGTATTATACCATTGGGTAAGCTTGCTCTCATGAGAGAAAGGAAGAAGATAAAGAATGACAGATCTGGTTAGTTAGAAACCATCACATGAACGTCTTTTGGCAGCATGCCATGTTGGGGTGATCAATTATAAATCTTCCATATGAGATAGAGACCATGAAGAAAACGTATATTCAAGAAATAACCATACATTGAAAACGCATGCACTGTAAGGGAGTGTGGTCTACCTTAAAAGGTATTCTTCAGCCCAACTCTCCAAAACAATATTAAAAGTAAAAACAAACCTATTTAGTTTAATAATTACTTAAAGGTACGTAAATAAAGAAAGTGAAATTATCAAATTTAAGTGAAAGGCAATTAGCTTCAGTATGTGGTAAAAGGTCTTCCAATAGAAGCATTAATGAATAGCTTTAAACAATAACCCACTATATCGATAAAATAAAGTAAGAGGAGACTGTATTATAAGATTGCTCTCATGAGAGAAAGGAAAAAGTGTGTTTTTTTATTGTAGTATTTTCAGCACAATGATTTCCCCTTTTATTGCTTTCAAGTGGCTCCCGAACTTGCTTCTTGGGTTTTGTAGAAAATCATATTAAACCATTGAACTCTTAAATTCATAAACTGCTTGAAACTGCTTGTGGAACTCATAAAAGAATAGTGGAACTCTTCTGTGAATTAAATTTTAAAATTTGTTTCACCAGATGGTCAAAGGGGGATAATTTCAATCAGGAGTTATTTCCTTGGAAATTGACATTCTGTTTTCTTTGTATGAATTTAAGAGTTAATTTCAGTATATTTTAAACTTAAAGTCAACACAGGTAAGTGGTCACTATAATGACAAGAAAAATCTTCATTATACACCGATTTATTCAAATTGATGTCCTCATCTTGGTTGTTTCAGCTATTATACCTTCTGGCCTTTTTCAAGTGCCTGTCATATTCGTTTAACTTTCTTGGAAGCTTCAACTGAAGCCTTTATTCAATCTGCTGGGGTAGATGGTTCTCATTCCACTGTCCAAGTTAGAATATATTTCATTAAAACACCAACCCCTGTGGAATGAATTGAAGGAATCAGTGCACATGCTAGGCTCTGATAACTTCCTCAGTAGGCCTAGCATAGAAATAAATACCATATGAAAGCCTTTGATCAGGAAAGAACCAACATTAGGTTTAAAGCTCTAAAATTCAACAGGACAATGGCCTAGTGTAGCCATTCTCAACCTTTTTTTGGCCATGAGCTTAAGAGCTCATCTCATGTTTCAGGGCTCCCTGTCAAACAAGGGGGTGCAATTGGCATAGTCGGTAATGGCACAGACAATGGAATTGATGACCCGAGTTCAAACTGTGGTCAGGACTGATTATATTCACTTCACACCAATGCTCTTGGTAAATGTATGAATACATCTCTTCTCCCCCATCTATGGGTGAAATAGCAGTGCGGATTGGGCTCTAGCCTTGGAAGGCAACCAGTCTAGGAGAATGATAACTCTGATTTCAAATCAGGGAGTGGAGCTCCTTAAGACGGCTTGACATCCTTCTGGCAGCTCCTGCAGTCAAGTTGATGCCAGACGTATCGCTAAAGGGTTCAGTCTGAAATTACCAGAACATTACTGAATAACACAGGCACCCGGAGAAGGCCAAAGGATACAACATGACTAAAACAACCAAGATGAGGACACCACTTCAGATAAATCTATCTATAATAATGATAATTCCTCATCTCAGAAATTGAGACAGAAAAAATATTTCCTTTTTTTTGCACCCCCCTAATGCTCATTTGGCAAATAATTTGGTGTAAAATTATGAGAGCCACTACTGCCTTAAGTTTGAAGACTTTCCTTAATCCATGTGTATGTTACTCAAACTTATCTTTCCAATTCCAGTAAATTTAAAATTACAGGTATGAACAAAAGTTCGTTTACATGCTTGAAGCATGTAAGCAACATCTGATTTAAAAAAAAATGTATGGTAGACAATGCAGTATACATATATTTGAATGAAAAAAATAAACTATTAAAATGCATGATAGTTACGCCATTTTAAAAAAATAATATTGTGTGAAAATTTTTTTTCTTTTCACAGATCAAAAGCCTGAATGATAATTAATCGAATAAAACTAAAAGAATTCTGAAAAGAAAATTATTTTACTTAATAATCCTGTTTTTTTAATCCCAAATAAAAGTTCAGTTCCAGCAGTTCCTGGATATTATTCTAAAAAACGTAAACATAATTAGTATCTCCAGGGATATATCTGCAAAATGTGTAAAAATCACTGAAAGCCTCATCATATAAAATAGATAAATTATCAAACTAATAAAAGATTGGGTAGGAATCATATGGAAAAAAAAAATAGTTCTCCGAAATTTGGAATGGCAATTTTTTTTATTTTTTCAAATTCGTCCTTTAATAAATAAGTATTGAAAATTGTATTAAAATCGAATAATGTGGTGATTTTTGCCAGATTTTTAAAAATGTCTCGCATGTCGATTTCACGTCTGAAATGTTCATACCTATAAAATTACCTTTGTTGAATTATTTCTGCTAATTTCTCTTTAAATATAATTAGGCTCTATTTCATATTCATTTTTCTTAATTGATTGCATTTTGATAAACTATAATGCATCAGCTGAAATGAAATGATCAAAACAACAAAGATGAGGATACTCATCTTTGATTACTCTCTGGGAAGGTGTTATGCGAAAATAAAATAAAAGGGTAGTTATAATTTAAATAATAATAAAAAAAACGCAGTTATAATTTAATCAAAGTTTTATTTAATTTAATCAAAACAAGGAAGACTCAACTGCATCTAAACTTTTTTTTTTACATTTCTTGATAAAATTATAACATCCCTTTTTATTTATTTTTGTAATAAAAAAACGAAAATAATAAGTTTTTATTTAGTTATCTACGAAGTTATTGGCTATTTTTCGTCGCAGGTACCGTCTTCAGCATTTTAAATCATTATCGTAAACACTTTAGAAACTGGTTTCTTTGAAGAAAAGATGAAAAGTCCTTTCCGGTGCTGTAGGAATGTAATTAAATAGACTTTTGATCAAATTAAAACTACGTATTCATTTTTTTTTTACAAAAAATAAGTAAATACGTAGTTTTAACGTTTTTACAAAAAATAAATGCGTAGTATTTGATGAATATGAATAATTTCTATGCCGAAAATTAAAAAGAATGCCAAAAAAAACAAGGTCTTCTTAAGCAGAAAATATTTATTCGTTGTAATCCTGTACCCTGTCAAATAAGGGGGGTGTACCACTCATTTGCCTAACATGGGGTTTGTTACTCAGTAATAGTTGCATATAGTGTGACGCAAATGACCGGGACGCAGTTGTCCAGGACGCAATGTCACCATTTCAGACATCTAAACGAAACCCAAAACATCTAGATTTACATCCAACATCTAAATAGCAATTTAAGACATCGAAACGCAACCAAAAACATCTAGATTTACATCCAATATCTAAATAGCAATTCCAGACTTCTAAACGCAATCAAAAACATCTAGATTTACATCCAATATCTAAATAGCAATTTCAGACATCTAAACGGAACCAAAAACAGCTAGGTTTACATCCAACATCTAAACGCAACCAAAAACATTTAGATTTACATCCAACATCTAAACGCAACCAAAAACATCTAACGATAATGGATCTTTGTGCCGTAGGGACAAATTTGGCCCTTCACCGTTTTTACTCACGCACTCAATAAATTCCTCGAGTTAATTTTAAAAAAACAACCTTTAACTTGGTTAATCAGAGAAACATTGTACAAATCAGTTATTAAACCTTAGTCCTGAGATATTCTTCTTAATTATCTCAACAACCAAGTGTCGTCTGCCATTCACTCCGAGACACACTCGCCTTAATTATTGTCTCCAACACGTAAGTTTATTCAAAACCATTTTATTATTTTACATTCTATGAATTATTTTACTTTTTCCATTTAATATTTTCTACGATGTCTAAAATACTAAAAATGTATTAAATGGAGTATTTTTTTCCAACATAAGGCTGGGTAAATGATAGAAAAATCCAATATGACGAATAATGAAGTGAAGATACATAATGTATGTAGTAGCGGTGGGAGTGTATTGGCTCTAAAATGGGTGATCGATTTACAATGTATCATGTAAAACTGGACACTGATTTTGTGTCTAGTAAATAATGGAAATCGATTTACAATGTACATATAATGTAAACATGGACGCTGACTTTGTGTCGGGTAAATAATGGGAAAATCCGCAGACTAAATAAATGTATTTGGCGATAGCAGTGAATTGTCTCGAAAGTGGGTGATCGATATACAATATACATTATTTATTTACATTTACCCTGATTTTGTGTCCGGTAAAAGATAGAGAAATCAATTTACAATGTATGTATAATGTTAAACTGAATAGAAAAAACCTATCAGACTAATTAAATGTTGAGTGGAGATACATAATGTAGCGATGGGAGTGAATTGGCTTTAAAATGTGTGATCGATTTACAATGTACGTATAATGTAAAACTGGACCCTGACTTTTTGTCCAGTAAATGATAGAAGAATCCGATCAGACTAATTAAGTAGTGATAGGAGTGAATTGGCTCTAAAGTGTGTGATCGATTTATGTATGTATAATGTAAAACTGGACCCTGACTTTGTGTCGGGTAAATAATGGAAAAATCCGATCAGACCAATTAAATGCCTGACTAATTAAGTGGAGATAATGTAGCATTGGGAGTGAAATGTCTCGAAAGTAGGTGATCGATTTATAATGTAAAAGCTGACCCTGATTTTGTGTCCGGTAAATGATAGAAATCGATTTACAGAGTATGTATAATGTAAAACTGGACCCTGATTTTCTGTCTGGCATACGATAGAAAAATCCGATCAGACTAATTAAATGCCTGACTAATTAAATGCGAGTGGAGATAATATAGCGTTGGGAGTGAAGTGTCTCGAAAGTGGGTGATCGATTTATAATGTAAAAACTGGACCCTGATTTTCTGTCTGGTATATGATAGAAAAATCCGATCAGACTAATTAAATCCTGAGTGGGGATACATAATATAGTGATGGGAGTTGATTGGCTAGTTGGTGAACGATTTACGATGACTTTGTGTCTGGTAAATGATAGAAAAATCCAGACTAATTAGATGCTGAGCGGAGATGTAGCGATGGGAGTGAATTGGCTCTAAAGTGGCTGATCGATTTACAATGTACTTATAATGTAAAACTGGACCCTGACTTTGTTTTGCGTAAATGATAAAAAATGCTATCAGACTAATTAAATGCCAAATAATGGAGATGTATGTGGCGATGGGACTGAATTGGCTCTAAAATGGGTGATTGATTTACAATGTATGTAGAATGTAAAACTGGACACTGATGTCCGGTGAATGATAGAAAAATCAAATCAGACTAATTTAGTGCCTAGCAGTGATACATAATGTAGCGATGGGAAAGTGGGTCAACAATTTACAATGTACGTATAATGTAAAACTGGTCCCTGACTTTGTGTCTGCTAAATCACAGAAAAATCCGATCAGACCCTGACTTTGGAAAACATATAAATTGGCAACGCTGATTTCCAGTGCCCGGCAGGTTCGGAGAACAGACAGCCTCTGACAGCTTTTAGAGTTGAAATAAAATCTATTTTTGTGGTCAAATGTCAAAATTTCACCTATTTATACGGTTGAATTATAAAATTTATCATTTTTCCATGCCCGGCCATTTGAATTTATCATCTTTCCGTGCAACACTAAGTGAATAGAGTCCCAGCAAACAAATTTGGCAATACTAGTATAGCATTGGCAGGGGAACGTAGATTATCAGTTTAACAGGAATCTGCTGAAGACGAAATCTGAGTCTTTTTTGTTTTGCTAATGTGTTAAGTCGTCATTCCTATCGTGTTTTTTTTCTCATTTTCTGTTAATGCAGTTCTAGTTTCTGTAGGTGTTACTCTTTTTCCTATCTGTTCAGCTATGGTGGCTATCACTGCTCATGCTAACTACCCAATCCTTCTTCTGTTTATACAAAACAAACCACTGTATCTGTTTCCAGAAACCTGTGTACCAGAGGAGTTTTCCAGGAAAGATCACCACACACTGGGTGTTTAGAACAGAAAATGCAAAATCTTTCATGCACTGGGTACCGACTTCAGAGGCACACGTCTTCATATCCTAACAGCAAAATCGTTATTTAGGTCATCATATGACAGCTTCTGAGTGAGTTCTGCACTGATGCTGATGACAACATGACCACTTAAACATTCCTGTGCCATTGATAAATGCAGGTGTGTTTTAGATTTGAAAAACTTTGCTCAGCAGTGACACCTGTAATGAGAGTAAATGCAATCCTCAGAGGCTTGGGTACTTCAGTGCAATGTTTTGCAAGTCCTCCTTGGACTTTGCGGAACTCAAGCACTCCAAATCTGTCTTTGACCTTGCTCAGTGTCTCAAACCTCTCTTGCAATGACATCAAATTAGCATCTACAACACTGTTCTCCTTCAGGTTTGGTTCTATGTTCATGGAGTCACAGAGGTCCTTGGCAGTTGACACAGCCGCAGCAAACCTAGAGTGTCCGTATTTGGAGAGGGATGTTTTGGCACTCTCAATGAGCCTGATGACAATGTCAATGTCAATCTGCATCATCTGAAGCAGCTTGTTCACCTGGTTTGTGATTGTAAGAATGCCACACCGTACACACCAACAGAGCAAATCAAGAATCTGAATGAGGACAATTCTTCTACAAGGGCTTGAGCCTCTACTTTAGCAACTGAATCACTCACACTCACACTCACAGCTTCCCTAGTCACCATGAGAGCTTCTCTGACTTCTTTGGCTTGGTTCCTGACTGCTATAACACTCTGAAGTCTGCTTTTTTCACTTCAAGATTTCAGTGCCAGGTTCACATGCTTTGTCAAGATGGCCCATCGCTGTATGACTTCTGAAAAGAATGAGAAGAGCTTCTGCAAATTGCTGAAATAGCCAATTGCATCCTGGGATGACTTAGCAGCATCAGCTATTACATGATTCATTGTATGTGCTCCACAAAGAACAAACAGTGTTCTTAAAGTTAGCAATAGCCTGGACATGTTGCTCCATTGTCATAGGCCTGTCCTCTACAATTTTCAAAGAGAATGCAGAGTTCCTTCAACTTGTCGAGAATGACATTGGACAGGCTGAGATAGTTGTTTCCACCACATCTACATACCTAAGGAAGTGTTCCTTGATGTCTGGTCTTGGCTCCAAACAAACAACCCGCACAATGATTTATATCTGGGTACTGTCAACAATGATGGAGTAATATTTTGCATCTTGGATATGGGAAAAATGATCTGGATTAGTTTATTTTGTGTCTGCTGTCCAAGATAGTGTGTCCGGGTTATTTTGTCCTTTACATGATTTTCCATCACAGGGTCAAACTGAGCCAGGAACTCAACTTCCTTCAAGAAGTTCCCATTGTCTGACTCATAGAGACACTGAGAAGAACCCCTAAAAGACAAATTTCTTGAGGAAAAATAGAGTGATGGCCATTAAGAGTTTGAGGACATCTCGCCACTTTTTCTTTTCTGCCTCTAGTAATGTCAACTCCTGTTGGTCTATTGTCATGTTTTTCTTCAGCCATCTACCCAGTTCCCCCCAACTGAGCATGCATTTTGTATGGTCTGGGCTACATTCATGGGCCCTGTTGTTTATATTTGTCTAAACTCAGAATGTCTAAAAACAAGATTGTCTAAACCCAGAATGTCAAAACATTCATGCCTAAGTTTGTATAAACCAGTGGTTACCAGCATTTTTTGCTTCATACCTCACCTAGACCACTAAAAAAATTAAATTAGAGTTCTTTAATTATATATATATTGTGGCACATTTCCTATGCTTTTGCATATGTATAATTAAATTCATGCCCATCAACCAAATCTTGCACTTTGATTGATTCTCTTTACTATAATGAAAATAATTTAGCATTGAAAAGGTAGAATTCAGAAATTTACCAACATTCTGGTTGAAGATCCAAATGCAAGGCAAGGCAGGGAGGTTGTCGGTTTCATAAGACTGGAGAGGACTCATATTGTGAAGATAGCAATATATACATTTTATATAGATTTAACAAGGAAAACGATTCTTCCGCTGGGGTGGGTGCAAACAGGGCATTCCCCCTGGATCAGGCCTACTCGCCAAGGGTGAGGGGTACAAGTTGGAACCTTACAGAGGCTGGCAATAGAAGTCATGTTTATTTTACAGTAATAAGTAATACTACGTTTTAATATAATAAATGTTGACGATACCATGTAATAGGGTTGCCACTAAAATATATTCTGAATATATCCTTTTGTCCCTCCCCATAGTGGCAGCCGACACCCATGGTTATCAACCAACTTTTTCCACAAGTAGTTCTAGGTTGAAGATCAAAAGGCAAGGCAAGGAAGGTTGTCAGTTTCATAACAGACTGAGGGCAAAGCAATATTAGGTACACAAGAGGTGCAGGGTTACCAAAATTCATTTTATTACTCTGAGAAGTTATGTATATTTTGTATTACCTTGCTTATAGTTGTCTAATGGTGCCATTGTAATTATCAATCATGATATTAAAAAAGAATTTGTTAGGCTATGCACAGTGCGTTATGCGCATGTGCCTAAATTTCCACGCCTGAATGCTGAAAGATGCTACTTTGCCATGCCAGAATGCTGGAGGATGCTAAATTCCCATGCCAGAATGCTGGAGGATGCTAAGTTCTCATGCCCGAATGCTGGAGGATACTAAATTTCCACGCCCGAATGCTGAAAGATGCTACTTTCCAAAGTCTGGGCATTGAAAGAGATTTCAATTTCTGGTCGTTTTTAAATGTAGTTAAGTGGTCAAAACTAAAATATTCATTGTCCAGGCACTGAAAGATGCTAAATTAAAACATTCAACCCCATTAATTTGTTGAATTTCGACATTTGACCATGAAAATATGTTTTATTTGAAGATTAAAAGCTGTCAGAAGCTGTCCGAGTACTAGCAATACTAAATTCAAATGTCTGGACACTAAAAGAACTATATTTATTTTATACAACTTTGACTTTTTTATTCGTCAAAGTACTTTTCTGCTTTATTTTATAATGACTTTCTTGTTTATTTCTTTTATACAACACTGACTTTTTGGTTAAGATTTGTTTTTCACAGAAGATAGTTTTTTTCCTTTTAATTTTAAGTACTTTCAATCCAACAGGTAAAAATAAAAATTCATACTGTCACCAATCATGGGGGGTTTTGTCCGGCATTGCACTTAAGTGTGGGGGTTTTGTCCTTGGGGTTTCGTCCATGTACTTTTCAGTGCCTGGACTTTGGGCACTATAAGGTGCCAAATCCAGACGTTGGAAATTGAATTTCCAGTGCCTGGACAGACTCTGACAGCTTTTAATGTTGTAATGTCAAAATCAAACATATTTATGTTGTTGAATGATAAAATTTAGCATCTTTCAGGGCCCAGGCATTGGAATAAAAAGCTTCCAGTGCCCAGACAACCTCATTTTTACTTAATCATCTGATGTTAAAATTTATCATCTTTTAGTGCCTGGGCTAAATGAATATTTTAAATTTTAATATTTGACCACTGATATTTAGCCTCTTTTAGTGTCCAGACATTTGAATTTTTCACCTTTTAGTGTCCAAACAGCCTCTGAGAGCTTTTAATGTTGATATAAAACGTATTTTCATGTTCAAATGTCAAAATGTAATATTTATGTGGTTGAATGATAAAAGCATATTTCAGTGCCTGGACACCAGAATTTAGCATCTTCCATGGCTGGGTGTTTTAATTTGAGATCCTTCGAGCCCAGGCATTGAAATCCAAGTCACATTGCCTGTTGGAATTTAGCATTCTTCAGTGTGCGGGCGTCAGAATTTTGCATCTTTCTCTGCACAGGCATTGGCATTAAGCATATTCCTGTGCCCAGGCGTTGACATTGAGCATATTCCTGTGCCCCGGCATTGGATTTAACATCCTCCTAGGCGGGGGTATTGGAATTTAGCATCCTTCAGTGCCCATCACTGGAATATAGCATTCCAGTGCCTGGTGTCAGAATATAGCATAGTGCCCAGCCGTTTGAATTTAGTAGGTATCTTTCTGTGCCCGGACATTGGAATTAAGCATCCTTTATCATGAAATTCCTCTGACACTATGGGACCAATTGGTACCAAAATTGGAAAATAAATGGGTTATTATGCCTATGGCAGCAAACAGATTCTCCTCTCTGCGTACTTCCCTAGATTTCATGCGACATGTACATTTATTATGCTGTATTTCCACATATTTTGGAAAGTTGGAACATTTTTATGTTGTATTCCAGAATTCCAGTGCCCCTATATTTCAAGAGTGATATTGACAGTGGGGGAGGGATACAGAACAACAGTCTCACAGGGTTTGGTATGCAGTTTACCTCACTAATGCATATGGAAACTGCACGTCTATCTAATTATTCATTGTACATGCTTAGGGGTTGATGCAGGATTGAGGATTTAATGAAGAGGTTGATGATCTAAAAAGTGTGGCATCCCCTGCACTTGTCATAGTTTTTAAATAGAAATAAATGGTAAAATGTAAGATCTTCATTTAGCACTTTATTTTTCCAGACTTCTCTCTGCAGCTTTTGCTCTTTATACAAAGGTAAATAAATTTTAATTCATTTTTGACACCAATTCATGAATTGAAGCTGAAAGAAAGTAAAATCACCTTTTTTTTCCTTCTTTGCGGCTTTAGCTCTTTACACAACGGTAAATAAATGACTTCAATCAAATTTGTTATCTCAAGGAAGGGAAAAACCAGGCATAGCTTGGTTAATGGGAGTACCATAAAGTTCAAAATGTACTTTGCTGGGAAAGCTGTACGTTATAATTCTGTCAACAAGACAGTCATGGAAATATCTTCAAGAAATTTGAAGAGCCACATGCAAACACACACTGGAGAGAACCCAAGTGTGTGGATCAGCATTTTCAATAAATTCACATTTTAAATGAGTTGTTATGATTTTATTATTGCAAATAATGCATTAGTATAGTATTTTCTTTAATTCTATATTTTCTTTATTCACAGATATTGCAAAGAAAAATTGATGGCCATAAACTGTAATCATTGATTTGATGTTGACGATGAGAATGAGGGAAGAAAACATTTTTTCAAAAAGCATTTCAACATTCTTGCCTATTGCTGGACTATGCATTTTCACATTTACACACACATTGGATAGAAATGTTACTAACTTCAATTTTGAGAATACAAATGCCAATAGACACTGAAGAGAAAAACAACTCGTGTATAGATCAGCATTTTCACTGCACAAAAAACTTATTCTTGCAAAGTATGTAGATCAGCAGTTGCACTGAATTCACATTTGAAAGTACACATGCAGATTAACACTGGAGAGAAATCATTTTTGAGCAAAGTGTGTGAATCAGCCTATTTAAGAAGTTCAGATTAGAAAAGAAAACATGCAAACACACCCTGAACAGAAACCTTACTCTTGTCAAGTGTGTGGATCAGCATTTTCTAAGAGTTCACATTTGAAATCACACATACGGACACATACTGGAGAGAAACCCTTCTCTTGTCAAGTGTGTGGATCAACATTTTCATGCAGTTCAGCTTTGAAGAGACACATGCGGACACACACTGGAGAGAAACCCTTCTCTTGTCAAGTGTGTGTATCAACATTTTCCTGCAGTTCATCTTTGAAGAGACATATGCTAACACACACTGGAGAGAAACCGTTCTCTTGTCAGGTGTGTGGATCAACATTTTCAGAGAGTTCACATTTGAAGAGACACATGCGAACACACACTGGAGAGAAACCCTTCTCTTGTCAAGTGTGTGGAACAGCATTTTCAGTGAATTCGCATTTGAAATCTCACATGCGAACACACACTGGAGAGAAACCATTCTCTTGTCAAGTTTGTGGATCAGCATTTTCAGAGAAATCACATTTGAAGGGACACATGCGGACGCACACTGGGGAGAGACCTTACTCTTGTCAAATGTGCGGTTCAGCGTTTTCACAGAGTTCAGCTTTGAAGAGCCACATGCGAACACACACTGGAGAGAAACCCTTCCCTTGTCAAGTGTGTGGATCAACATTTTCACAGATTTCTCATTTGAAAAACCACATGGAAACACACACTCGGGAGCAAACTTTCTCTTGTCAAATGTGTGAATCAGCATTTTCTAAGAATTCGCATTTGAAATCACACATGCGAACACACACTGGAGAGAAACCCTTCTCTTGTCAAGTGTGTGGAACAACATTTTCAGAGAAATCGAATTTGAAGGGACACATGCGAACACACACTGGAGAGAAACCTTTTTCTTGTCAAGTGGGTGGTTCAGCATGTTCAAACAGTTCAGATTTGAAATCTCACATGCAAACACACATTGGAGAGAAACCCTTCTCTTGTGAAGTGTGTGGATCAGCATTTTCTAAGAATTCACATTTGACATCACACATGCGGACACACACTGGAGAGAAACCTTTCTCTTGTCAAGTCTGTGGATTGACATTTTCAGAGAATTCAAATTTGAAAGGACACATGCGAACACACACTGGAGAGAAACCTTTTTCTTGTCAAGTGTGTGGTTCAGCATGTTCAAACAGTTCAGATTTGAAAAAACATGTGCGAACACACACTGGAGAGAGACCCTTCTCTTGTCAAGTGTGTGGATCAACATTTTCACAGAGTTCAAATTTGAAAAACCACATGGAAACACATAATCGAGGGCAACCCTTCTCTTGTCACGTTTGTGGATCAGCATTTTCAGTGAATTCACATTTGAAATCTCACATGCGAACACACACTGGAGAGAAACCTTTTTCTGGTCAAGTGTCTGGATCAGCATTTTCAAGGAATTCATATTTGAAGGGTCACATGCAAACACACACTGGAGAGAATCCCTAACCTTGTCAGATGTGTGGATCAGCATTTTCACAGAATTCATATTTAAAAAGTCACATGCATACACACTGATCATGTCAAATTGGTTATTCAGCATTTTCACTGAATTTGCATAAAAGTTCACATGAAATATGTTGGAATGAATGAACAGCAAATCAAATAAGAACTAAACAATAATTAAATGAATTGTCTATAACTTTGCGAACAGCTATTATTATTCAACTTTTTTTTATAGCAACTTATAAAGTAAACAACACAGTAATGCATCTCATAAGTACCAAATACTATTAAAACAAAAAATAATTTTAATTTTTGCAAAGTCAGCATTCAGTTGTCGGAACTAAGTAGACTTGCACCGAGAATTCGGGTCATGGAAAAAAACATGTTACAAGAAAATGATTACCATAGCTCAACTGCTGCCGAAATAATCAATGAATATATCAATGAATTAATAACAATTGATTCAATTCTCACCAGCTTCTTGAAAGTGCAAATCTTATTTTAAGATTAGTAAAAACATTTGAGTTTTAGTTTTGGACTTTCAGTTCTTTTAGTTTCAAAACATTTTGAATTAATGAACACAAATGACAAACTGTTAAGTTTTACTAATTAGTAAGTGTTGTAAGATAAAAGACCAAATGGGTTAGGAAGATTGTGTTGTGCCACTCTTCTGATAATCTTTGTTTTTAAAAAAATCAGCATTGGAGATCCTGACCTTTTACCATTCTCTAACACCGAATTTTGTCAATAAGTTTATTTTAAATAATTTAAACTTCAACATTTTATTCATGAATTGAATGAACAATACATACATTTTGGAAAACAAACAACCAATTGCATTTCCTATTTTCTCTAGTCTTGTCTTTTTCATTACAAATTCTAAATCTAGTAAAATACAACTGATCCATCTTCATTAAAACAAAACCTGTTGTTTTTCTACACATTCAATAGATCTGATTTTGTGTTTGGAAGAAAGACAGTATTTATCTTTTATATTGTCTTAAACATCAACCCAATAAGCTTTTGCTTAGTTTCAAAGGAGTTTTTTTTCTATTCCTGTTTGTATTTTGTCAAAACAGGATTTCTTTGAAAGTGGAATGAATGATCAATAAAACAGTATAAATATTTTTTGTACCTATTGAATAGATTTATAGTTTTTCCTATTCATACAGAAATGGAGGTGATAAATAGTTTTGCTCTGTTTCAGTATTTTAAGTTATTCTGTAATGATATTTAAATGTTTATATTGACATGGAAACAATTCAGAAAAATTGTAATTTTATAACTGCAAATACTGCATGTCTACAATTTTCTTTAATGATACCTATTCTCCTTTCACTGATATCAATTGTGGTGTAAAACACTCTGATTTGATGCCAATAGAAAACTATTTTCTAAAAGAAAGTGTAATCATCAATTTAGTGTTGAATATGAAAATCAGGAAAGAAATATTCTTGTGACAATGCTGATTTGTATTTTTTGGTGTTTATTAAAAAAACATTGGCAAGAACATATTAAAGATAAACTATATTCATGTGCAGAGTGTTATTTAGCAAAAATTCTTATTGAAGACATGCAAATAGACGTTGGTGAGAAAGAATTTCCTTTTGAAGTGTGCGACTGCATTTTCACATTTGAAAACATATTCAAACACACTGGAGAGAACGATTAGAATAACTGAATTTGCCATGACATTGATTTTACATTTGAAAAATCTTAGGAATATGCATTGAAGGAAAATAGTACTGTGATGTATGGACTTTTTGCCTTGATGTTTTGCTGTGAAATGAGTCATGCAAATACATACAAAATTAGATGGTCTTTTTTTAAAGAAATATGTAAATGCTTATTTAAACATTTCATATTTGGACAATTGAAAATTATTTTTAGATTATTCATGAGGTATTTTTGAACATCTAGATGAATGCAAAATACTACTAAAAATGTTCAAATGCAGATTTGCTTGTTTAGCTTACATAGTATGGAAAAGGTTAACAAACCACCATCTTCCTTTATTTGTAAAGACAATTTAATTTTTTCAGAATAGTAATAGATGCAAGTTTTCCTTATTATTACTCAGACATGTGTATAGTGTTTTCTGTCCAAATATTTTTATTTTAATGTTCATGGCTATTTGTGTAAAGCTATTAGAAACCATCAACCAAAACAGGTTTCTTCAGTTTTCAAGTCAGTCCAGCTGGCTGGCTATGTATTACATGTACAGGCCACACCAATTGAGCTAGAGGGCTGAAAATTTCAACATTTACTCTTTATTTTTAATTTCTCCCTCTAAATAGGTTTTAGTGAGGAGTTCAATTTATAATGTAAGTTCATGCTAAATTGATTCGTTTTTGAAAATTTGAGAGAAGTAAATTTAATTGATCACCCTCAACACAGCATGCAGATGTTGGTAACATGACGGTTTCTATTGAGTGACTAAGCAGTGACACAGTCTTTACTGTAGAGAGGGTGAGATAGAATGAATAAAAAATTAAAATATTTTTGTTTCACCTCCACAATAGAGAGGGAGTTGAAAGTTATGCTTTCTACATTTTTTGTTAGGTGCCATTGCTGCTATGGAACACATGAGCTTAAATCTTGGAAGCAACTGATGATGCAGAATGTTTTTATCTTCTACGGAGCCAAACACAACTAGAACAATCCTCATCAAATTTAGTTACTGAGCCAAGATAATACCAATTCTTGAATTCTTCTCTTCATTTTGTTAAACTCCGGGACAAAGTCAGGAGTTGACTTTGGTTTCTTACCATAACAAGATCAATCCTCACCAAAATCAGATACTGAGCCAAGATAATACTAAGTCTTGAATTCTTCCCTTCTTTATCCACTCAAGTTGAAACATTTGACTTTTGTGTAATGACCTTTTAGATAAAACAGAATATGACATGCAGATAAAATATGAAAAAAATCAAATAATAAAATTGAATATTTCTTAGAAATATTGAAAAACAAATACATGAATTCTGAAAGAATTGCTTTTGTTCCATTTGAAAAATAATTTTACACATACAGTGAGGCAAAACAAGTATTTGGACACTTAAAAAATATTCATTTAATATACCTCTGATGCTCACATTTACTTTAAATTCGCACAGGTGATGTATTTTGATATAAAATTAAGAATTTCTAAGAAAAAAATACATATTTCCTAACATACAGTGCAGAATAAAATATAAACAAAAGTGATGGTAGAAAAAAGTATTCGGACACATTATCTTGTTGAAAGATCCAATCTCCTTCAAGCTCCAGCTGTTGCACCAAAGAGAACACATTAGCTAGCAAAATACTCTGATACATCGCTAAATTAATGGTTCCTTCAATCACGTGAAGTGCCCCTGGACCATTGAAAGAGAAACACTCCCAAACCATGATACTTCCACCGCTGTACTTTACTGTGGGGAGGGTGTTTTTTGGATCATATCGCATCCATCTTTTCTCCATGTATGACAAGCTGGCTTTTGCCAAAAAGTTCAATTTTTGATTCGTCTGACCAGAGAATGTTGTTCCAAAAATAATTAGGCTTATCTAAATAGTCACGAGCGAACTTCATCCGAGAAACTCTGTACCTTCTTTTCAACAAAGGTGTTTTCCGTAGCATACAGGATTTTAAGCCATTCCTGTGTAGTTCATTACTAATAGTTGTTTTAGTAACCGATGTACCAGCTGCTCTCGGGATCTCATTTCGAGTTACCTTTAGATTCACTTTGATTGTTCTTAGCATTTTTCTAGTTACTCGAGGAAAGATTTGCTGTGTAGCGCCAGTTTGTGGGAGGTTTTGGTGGTGCCAAACTTCTTCCACTTCATAATCGATCCAATGGTATTAACAGGGATATTTAACATCTTAGCAATGGCCCTGTAGCTTAAGCCATCATTATGTTGCTTAATTACAATATTCTTTGTTCAGTTGAGAGCTCCTTTACTTTAACCATGACTGCCTCGTTTCAAGAAGGTAAAAGTAGTGAATGATGACTGATGAAATCATACCATTGTTAAATATTGCTGGAACATTCCAAAGGTTTCTGTGCAGGTACAGAAAGGTCTAGACCTGCATTGCTTTTTAAATAACAATTTTATGATGAATTTTTAAGTGCCCTGGAAGCAGCCTATACATGGCCCTGCTTTTAACCACTGAGGTAACAGTGCTTTCATAGAAAAGCACAACGTGCTTGTCGTTTGAGGCGAGAGATGTGTTTGACCTCGATTGCATGGTTGACATCACAACGCTTGCTCTCGTGGTATGTGACTAACAAAACTACAGTAGTATTAGCTTGCGGAGAAAGATCAGTAGAAAGAAACGCTGGACGATAGGTTTGTCTCAGAAGATAGCCAAGCCATCAATTGAGGCGAAGTGAGGCAGACATGTGTGGTTCGCCGGAGAGATTGTTTGGCTGAGGAAACTAGAGACAAAGCAAAGTCTGGCTGGAAGGGAGGAAGTTTTCGCAGGGCAAGAGGGATGGAGAGAAAGTGGTATAAGGAAGTAAGCCGTAAGAAAAAGGTTTTTACGTGTAGCACACGGACCGAAAAGTGAAGTGGTAAAGTTTGGAGATTTGGGCCCATTATTTATAGTAGCCATGATCAGCCGAAAAATAGAAATCCTAAGTTTCGTATTTCATGGCATGGAGCCATTATAGACAGTCGGCCATAACACTATGTTACAAAAAATCTCTCAAACAGTCATTGGCAAAACTTAGATACACTAAAGGAAACATTTAATGCAAAACCACATTCACAGTCCCAGAATCAATGTCGGAAAAGAAACACAAAAGAGTTGGTGTTTTTCCGCCTTAAAAACTTTAAAAGAAGCGTCATTTGTATGTGGGTCTTATGAGATGCTAATGATCTGGCCGATGTAAGGCAAATAGTTTTCTTTGTAGGAAAGTTAGACAAAACAACATCTCCCTGTTTTAGATAGTATATTTCCTCCGGGAAAACAATGTCATCATTGGCATTGGCGGAATCCTCTAAATCACTAAAACGCAAGTATTAATTGTCATCACACAGCAGAGCATTGTCAATGCCATCGTCAGATGAAGGGTCCTTGTCAAGGATGCGCTTTTCTCAGAGTTTATTTACGGGTTGTCCTTTGATTAAGTTTTGTAATTGAGCTTTTATTATGTTGATGTTAGTAGGATTATTATTAAATATATCTGACTCCATTGAAGTTAACGATATAAACAACAAGGATCGTCGCATAGTAATCTAGATGGCCGTAGTAGTGACGATGAACTAATAGTAGCAACGGTAGTAATACTAGTGCCTATAGTGATAATAGACTTAAGGGTCAAGACTGCCGTAAGTACAAATACTTTGTAACAATAAGAAGTATATTTATTACAGAAGATTTAACAATAAGGTAACTCTCAGCTGTTGAGAAGAGGGAGAAGAAGAAAAAAGAATGCATTTAAAGAGTTCGGTTTAATACTTAGTAAGTGTCCTTGATTTGTTGAAGAGGTTAAGGAAGAGAGTGTGTGTGTGTATGTATGAATGCGTACGTACATAATCAAAAGGTGAGAAGCGCGTTTCTGTGTAAAGGGTGAATCCGTCAATGATTTGTCAAACGACAAGTCTAGACTGACAAAAGAATGAAGAATAGTCCATCTTCTTATAGGAAGAGGTGGGTGTAGGATGTGTGGCTGGTCGAAATGTTGTCCGTTGGAATGGATTTCGTCAAGGTTCCAAGGTAAGATGATCTCATCGAGGAGAAGCACAGGACGTTCCTTGAGCATTTCATACCATCACAACGCCACCCGGCTCCCTGTCTGTCACTCTTCACGTTGTGAAAGGATCGAAGGATGAAGTTATGGTGCTTTGGTTGAAGCGTCTCTGGGAACAGGCGTCGAGGTGACGAAAAGCAAAAAGAAATTAAATAAAAAAGAAATAGGATCTGTAAGCAGGAACCACAACACTAGTTAGAACAACAACTAAGTGTTTATTTTATATTGTAGTCAAACCGGAGGCGATGTGATATTTTTGCTAGGGTCAGTAGATCGGTTGATTAATGGTCGACCCGTGAGACAAAAAGGAAGGGTTTGTAGCAGCGAAGAAGATGCTGAGTCTGGACTATGCAGGGATTCTTGGTTAATTTCAGTCCTAACTCTCAGATCCTCAATGCCATCCCCTGGTCCCAGCCGGTCGGTCACCACGGCTAATGAAAAGGGTTCTTCTGTTGGTCTATCGAATCTGCTTTCGAGTCTACTAATCTCCTGAAAATCCAGCTCCTTTTATGAGAATTGGTCATTTCTCGGAGTGGGCTTGACACAGTGTTGGGCAGGACTAATTACCCAGTAGGTCCAATTAATATCCCTCCCCACATGCGAGGCTACCCCATCTCAATTCAACATCCTCTCCGCAACCGCCCCCTCACTTCTTGAGCGCTAACTTGCAATTCCATTGGTTAGATTCCTCACCCTGTCCCCACTGGGGCGGGACCGCACATCCACACGTCACTCCAGTGACCAAAAAGTGGACAGCAATCGGCTACACGCTCCCTTTGCGTAGGTGGAAAAGGAGTGATCCTTAAATTGTTTTATCAATTGGAATTATAACTCCATTATGATTTCCCATCCTCTTGCCGGAAGTATCTACATCTGGCCAGACTTCCCGGCAATATATCAATGTCACCCGGGCCCCTTTTATCCAAACAACCTCTTCTCAAAAGCCTTTCAAAATCCCAAACTTTATCTTTTGTCTTGGAATTTCCAGGGTGGTTAAAATAAACAGGTTTATCTTACCCACTGTTCGGATTTTAAAAATAAACAGGGCTACCTTACTCATTTGACTTTTCGGGTGGGCCTTTAAAATAAACAAGTCCCATGTTGAATTCACCTAAAAAGATGTCAAGAGGGGAATACCCTCTTGACATCCTTTTAGGTGAATTCATGATTTAATTTGAAAACCCTCCCCTGGTAGTTTTTCATGCACTTGTAAAATCCAGGGTACATTTTACTTACTTCTAAAACACTGTTACTGATAGTATCACAGTGCAACGAATGAAGTTTCTTTCGTCATCCAAACTGTTTTGTAAGCTGTGCCTACAGATTCTGGTGGAGCGCCATTTGGCATAAATTTATTAAAATTTACGCGTGGGCGTGGAAAGACTAAAAAAGGTGTGATTGAATTACCTGCGGTGTTTACAGCTGCAAGCATGTTTCCTCTTTGAGTCGAAATCACCTTTCCAATTTGCTTGTCTTTCTTTGCAGCTACCACCTCTTGATGACTCACTCTCTGCAGGCAGCATTATAAATTCCATGTGGAGCAAATTTGTGCTGAGTCAGAATTTCTTACAAATTTGTGGTAAATGCGGTTACGTTGATTTTGTTGAAGCTTGTAGCTCTTGACGAACTCGTAGCCTCGGGAGTTCTTAACGAAATATCTTCATGTTGCTTCATGAAGGACGAAAACCAGTCTTCACTTGCCCGCTAGTTAGTGTCCCAAGTTGCTGGATATTTTGTATGTGCGAACTCATAGGGAGGTTTCGTACTTCCATTGACAATAATAGTCCGGGGGTCAGCAGGGGCTACCGTGCACCCCCC
>VCCN01006809.1:1126762-1146704 GCA_006491835.1 Architeuthis dux | reverse complement strand
TCTGTTAATATCTGTCATTAACCCAAGCTTACAATACCTTTTAGTCATTGTATCGATTTTTCATTACTAGATTACTCCCACAGACTTTTAACAACAAAGAAACATATGTCAATAAAAATGCCCCAAAATAGTAATCTGTCCATTTTATTGTAATAATCTTTGTGTTATTAATAAGAAGACTGATTGGAGAACATTTTCATGTAAAAATGATATGGTAAACAATATAAATTCAAAGGTAATTGTGTTTGAAAACTTATGTTTACACTTTTAAAAAAATGATGTAAATGTGATAGTTGACAGTCGAAAAATTCAGCCTTTGTTTTTTTAAGAAAGCATACCAAAAATATTAAAGGGGGGCAGTTAATAATAATATTTTTCTCGTTTAAGAAAAAAATGTGTTTTAGTATTAGTAGCAACCAAAATTGATAAAGATTAAATATTAAAAATTGACGGTGACACTAAAAGCTGTCCGGATCTGCCTGAGTGTTACACAGGCCTGTCTGGGCCCAAAAATATTTGAAGCTCCAATCATGGTCTCTGAAAGATGCTATATTCCGACATCCGGGCATTCGAATATACTAAATTCCATCCTTCAACCAAATAAATATCTTAGATTTCGACATATAAATATTTTATTTCAAAATTAAAAGCTGACACTGGAAATTCAAAATTCCAATGTCTGGACACTAGAAGGTGCAGAATTCAAACATTTGGACACTAGAAGGTTCAAACATCTGGACACTAAAAGTGGCTAAATATCAATGTTTGCTCAACATACTTCAGTGGTCCAATATTGAAATTTAAATTATTCAATCGCCTGGGCACAAAAAGATGATAAATTTTCACATAAAACAAACTTTATAAACATAAGTAAAAATGAGACTGACCTGGCACTGGAAATTTTTCATTCCAATGTCCAGGCACTGAAAGATGCTTAATTTTAAGTCAACCACATAAATATGTTAAATTACGACACTCGACTTCGAAAATATGTTTTATTTCAACATAGAAAACTGTCAGAGGCTGTCCATGTCCGGTCACTGGAAGATGCTAAATTTTAAAGTCTGGGCACTGAAAGGAAAGCTAAATTTCAATATCTGGTCATTTTTAAATATATTCTAGTGGTCGAATATTGAAATTTAAAATATTCATTTTTATCGCGCTTGTTGTGAGGTCATTACAAACTATATTAAATCTATTTTCTATAGTTTTGAGAATGGTCATTAATATTCAAATTCTTCGGACGATTGAAATCCTTCCGCCGAAGAATGGATCAGCCGAAACATTGTGTTTACAACCAAATAACAAGAAGGATTTCAATCGTCCAAAGAACCATTTGAATATATTAAATCTATACATGTGTACAGATAATATGACACAAATACAGAATTTAATAATACAATCTTTACTCACCTTAGTTGAGGTCATTTCTGAATTTAAATGTTTCTAATGTTATTTTAGGAGAAATGGTGGAGGGGAAATTTACAAATACAGATTAAACGAAGCAAATAATTTTAATCATGATTTTTAAATGTTTCATTTAATTTTAAATTGACTAATTAATACAAATTCAGTTAGAATATTCATAGTACTGAGGTCTCAAAAGTAATGGTAAGATCTACTATCAAAAACTTTAAACAAATTCTGTTTTATTTTCTACTATGTGGCGTTTTGTCTGGTAGGAGTGGGGTTTTTGTCCCACATAAACCTATGACAGTGAAATGAAACCAGCATCCAGAGGCTTCAAAGATTTTTTATTAAAAAATATACTCATCAGAAATTAACACAATAATGAAATTAAACAAGAAATGCCAACTAGAAAACTCTGAGTAGTAATACATTCAATGCCATCAAATACACAATGACCAGGCCTGGTCTACCACACAGTGAGACTAATTAACGGAGGGAGAGGATTTACCAGATGGACAGGAATAATAAACTGAAGTGAAGAGAGTCTTAATTAGGGTTTCTGATTAAATTACACCTTTTTAGTGATATATCCTGCTATTTGAGTAACTGTAAATCGCAGTATCAGGCCAATAAGACTCACCCAAACAGTTACTAATGAAGTAGTATCACCAAAAGCCTATGTATAATTGCTAAAATACAAGGGTATCTTTAAAAATGTGTAATTTTAATCACAATAAATACAAATAAGACTCCCATCGATATGTATCAACACTATGTAAATCGCAACATAATGTCAATAAAACTGACTAAAGCCTATGTAAAGTTACTAAAAATGGAAGAATTTAACCAGAATTTAACCAGAAACCCTAAATAAGACTCTCTCTACACAGTAAATCCTGTCTGTCCGGTAATTAGTGTAACTCAGCGCCACCTTCCTCAATGAAACCGCGCAAACTGATAAACAACAAAAGACAGGCTCTTAAATTTATTATTATGTTAATTTCTGATGAATATGTTGTTTAATTATATTTTTTAATAAAAAATTAAAAAATGATACTTTTTGGACTCTTCTGAATGACTTTTGTCTGCTGGTTTGTAAAACACAGCCATAGGTTAATATATGTTAAAGCAAATATTATTATAACATATAATAGAAATACTAAATTTAAACAATACAATACAAGAATTGCACAAGATAAGTTTTAGTCACTAAGCGTAAAAACCGAGTCTTTTTTAAATACTGAAATGTTGTTTTTCTTTCATGAATTCTCTTATTTTTATTTATTTATGCACCATTTTTGAC
Source organism: Architeuthis dux (assembly GCA_006491835.1). Taxonomy (NCBI): domain Eukaryota; kingdom Metazoa; phylum Mollusca; class Cephalopoda; order Oegopsida; family Architeuthidae; genus Architeuthis; species Architeuthis dux. The sequence goes on along the minus strand of VCCN01006809.1, from coordinate 1,143,991 downwards.
ATCGGTTGTGCACGGGTGTGTGGTATTCGTGTGGTAATAATATCAATTGTAATTCTTCATTTATGTGTTTGTAATTTGGGACGTTCCAGGGCTGCCAGGTAGTTGGAGACGTTTCTGACCAAAAACACACAAAAATGGCCAAATGCCAAAATTGTTGATAAGAGCAATTATTTTATTTTTTATTTTTATTAGATAAAATACTGTAAATCATCATTATCATTTTTTAAATATGTTACCTTCATCTTAATTTTTCAAGTGCTTTTCTATTGCAACTTTACAATGATGGTCTGAGTAGTTACAAAAACTGAAAAATTAAGAAAAGAGTTAAACTTGGAAAAAAATATTGTTTATAAAACATTGCAAGTTTTCACCCAAAATAAGAATTTATTAAAAATGTTACTGCAACGAAGTCAAAATTGCCAAAAATTTTAATGTGTCCAAGCCAAAATGATTATGGCTTTTCAAAAAGGCCAGATTTGTCAAATTTGGCCATAAAATGACCAAAATGGCAACTCTAACCTGCGTTAAATTACGAGGGTCACACAGTTTTTGATACACCGAAATTGAGGATAGAGGATGAAATATTATTAAAAATTGATTATAGAAGATAAAATATTATTAAAACTTTCATGAAAATCTGTTTCTGCAAATTCGTATTTAAAACAAAGAAATTAAGCGAACGTTACTTATTTCGTCTGGTTTGTTTTCCTTCACGCAATATCAACATTAGAAAAAAGATAGAAACTCTAACATTTTAAATAAATTTTCACTTTATGGATTAAATTTTCTTTAAAAGAAAATTTCACTTTTTGATGTTTTATAAGAAAAATCTCCCACAAAAACATCGGCTTGCAATTCAAAGAGAAAATATCTTGTAAAGAGCGACAATCAAGGGAGATAATTAATAGAAAGAACAAAGGAATCTTCTATAGTTTTGAGATGGGTCATTAATATTCAAATGGTTCTTCGGACGATTGAACTCCTTGTTATTTGTGTTGTAAACACGACGTTTCGGCCGATCCATTATTTTGCATTTCTTGAGAACTCGAATATATTAATAGATTTTAATCATTATGTAATATATGGTTTGTATTTTTTGCCTATATTATTGCCCCCTCGTTCAGAAAACCACGAATAAAAACAGAATTTCATCAAAAGACTTACTTAATTTGACTAAAATATAAAATGTCTTCAATTTGCCATTAATTAACATATAATTAAATGATTTTATTTAATATTCATGAATTATTTCATAAATAAGAAAATGTGTTGAAAAAAAAAAGTTTGATAAATTGAAAAGAAGCTGAATTAGGTGCTAAGAGCCAGATGCAGACTTATAAGAGCTAAATGCACCAAAGAAAGAGCTAAATTGGCAACCATCTGACAAGTTTTAATCAATATAAACAAAGGAAACTTTATTTTACATTTCTTTTCGTCTGGTTTGTTTTCCTTCACGCAATATCAACATTAGAAAAAAGATAGAAACTCTAACATTTTAAAGAAACTTTAAATTTATGGATTAAATTTTCTTTAAAAACAAATTTCACTGTTTGGGGTTTTATTAGAAAAGTATCAATATTAGAAAAAAGGGCACTGCCAAATACTTACGATAATTGACATCGGTTAGACGGTGCTAGACGAAAGATTTCCCGTCGTGAAAGATATCCGTCAAATTCATTAACTCCCCTTTTCTTTTCAAGTTTAAACGATATCATAATTGTATTTTAATTGGTTTCAACCACAGCAGAAATATTGTTGACCGCAACACAAGTGACCACACAATTATTGTTGAATGCATGAGCAAAAATGCAAAGAGAAACCTTAAGAGTATGGCGGGGTGCATTTCAACTATGCTTCCCTCTGGATGAATTTCTTGGGCGATGAAATTACGGAAAAGATGTCCTAGGCTAGAAAAACTGATGACAGAAGTGTATCCTACACCTTAGTGTGTTTCGTGTGTAAATTAAAATGAATTATTAAATAATTTTGTATCAAATTATTTTCATTAAATTGTTTTGGGCTATTGTGACCTTTTCCGTTTCAAAATTTCCGCCACTCCAGCTGCAGAGTGACAGGCACTGATGACGAATTTAAAGTAAAAAAAGCAGACAACAATTTCAAAATCACTAAAGGGCGTGTTCATTTACCAGAAAAAAGAAATGCACTATCCAAACCCTAATTTGTCCTTTGTATTTATCAAGTTTTTTGCTTTAATTTTAAAAAAAGGAAAACCAACACTAGAAATTGCCTTATATCAGTAGACCACTTGAAATTATTGTGGGTTTCGTGTGTAAATCATGATTTCAGGAGGAAAACAATTAAAATACAATTATGATATGGAGTGGGGGGAGGCAAAGCATGATAAATTTACCTACTGATGTCTACTGACATTCTACAATAACAAGAATATATTTGTACATACATGAATTGCATAAATAATGATTCAGCCTTTGGAGTTGTTTTTCACCAATTAAGTGATAGTGCATGTCTGTTTATTGCAAATTTTCCCTTTTCATCAATTCTGTAGCGGATACATACGTATTTTTGCACTCACGCACTTCGGCCAACAAGTGGAAAGCACTTGACACAATTTTCCTTTGGAACAACCAGATTTTTATTCCGAGAAATAAAGTTATCTCGTCTTTTAGATAACCTTTGTAGACAATAAATCTGGCAAAACAATGTATCTTGTCACCTTATATCTTAGAACTTTTGACGATACCCAATCCAACACACCAATATTTCGACCAGCCACACATCCACCATTCACTTAAATCTTACTATAAAAAGACCAGCCAATCTTCATCTTTGTTCAGTCCAGATTTGTTGCTCAAACAAATCTATAGCTGTTCCAAATTTCGATTACGTACGTACGCATTCATACATACACACAAACACTCTCTTCATTAACATCTTCAACAAATTAAGGACACTTTATTAAGTAGTATGCGAACACTTTAAATGCATTTCTTTCTTCTTGTTCTCAATAGCTGAGCAATACACTTATTGTTATTCAAATGGTTCTTCGGACGATTGAACTCCTTCATGTTATTCGTGTTGTAAACACGACGTTTCGGACGATCCATTCTTCGGCCTTCTTAAGGTGTAAAATCTGTGATGTTGTATGTCAGTATGTCTTTCTCGACCACATGAATTCGATTAAACCTTCCATACAGTTCACGATGGGAAAAGAACACAACAACACGCTCACCTTCTTGGACGTTCTGGTCACACGTACGGAGAGTGACATGAGCACATCTGTCTACAGAAAACGCACACACACTGGTCTCTACCTGAATTTTAACTCCAACCACTCTTACTCTGTAAAAAAGGGGACCCATTAACTGCTTAAAAGTCAGAGCAGTGTCCATCAGTAGCGCTCCATATTTGGAAGAACAAGAATGGTCACACATCATACTAGCTCTTGAAAGAAATGGATACCCGCCCAATTCTATGACCAGGAAAGGAACAGCCGTTTCCACTGTTGCTGCTGCTACGAACGTTCTCTCACCCAAAGCTCCCCCTCCCATGATTCTCTTACCCTACCAAAGAGGGATTGGTGAACGCCTTCAACAGGTTTGCACACAATTCAACATTAAAGTCATTTTCAAACGTTCACACACTCTCCGTTGTCTGCTAAGTAAGGTTGCCCCAACCCGGGACCCCAAATTGGTTAACAACTGTGGTATTGTCTATACCAGTGAAACACAAGAAGGCCATAATAGATAGATAGATAAATCTGCTATGGCCGACCACATCTGGAGAGAGAACGGAGAAATCTTCTTCTTTGGGAGGAAGTCCAATTTATCAACAGAGAACGTTGTTGGAAGCAGAGAAAAATCAAAGAGGCAGCCCACATCAAAATGTCGACTAAATGCATTAGCCAGACAAGTGCAGATTTCAACCCGATGTGGTTTCTCAACAAATCTAAACCCGACAAGACAAAGACACAGAAACACCCGGGCCATGTGTTATAAGGGTTAACCCCCTTTAAACATAACTCCTGTTTAACCCATCACACTCGGATTTTACACCTGAAGAAGTCCGAAGAATGGATCGACCGAAACGTCGTGTTTACAACACAAATAACAAGGAGTTCAATCGTCCGAAGAACCATTTGAATATTAATGACCCTTCTCAAAACTATAGAAAATACCATTATTGTTATTCTTCTATAATAAATATATTTCTTATCATTGCTTTATTAACAATGCTTTTCTACCATGTGCAAACTTGCATCTTTGCAACATGCATGTATTTTCATTCCTTTTACTACTGCAGGACAGGTCAGAGAAAGAAAGATCTTTCTTATGCGCATTGTTAACATTACCCTCTTTCTTTCTCTAGTATAATCAGCACCCTAGCTTGCTATCGGCAGTACTGATATTTAAGGCTACTATAAGCACTATTACTATTGCTGCTACTGTTAGCTTCACCGTTAGAGATTACTATTATTACTACGCTATGCTCTTATCATTGTTATTGTTTTTACCGTAACTTTTTAATGGAATCAAATATATATATGGGAGTTAATTTAATATTTAGTTTTAATTCATTCAACATTAGCTCCTTTTAACAAATCTCACTAAATGTTGGAGGAGCTCCTCAAGGAGCCAAGACCCCTGGGTCCCTAAACCTCTAGCTACGCCACTGCCTCCATTCACTGCATGCCATATCAAAATATAAATAATAACATTAACAGTCTCATCAAATAATAATTATATTAAATTCTTTATACTACTCACTTTTCTTAGGGCTAATTATTCGGCCAAAATCTAGCATTAGTTACAAATTTTGCATTCAAAATACTCAATTACCTCCCTTATATTGTTATACCTCCTTGATTGGAAAGTCTTACATCAAAAATATAACAAAAAATACTATGTGAAATGCAGCAGAATTTATTTTATTTATATTATAGCAACTACATAATCCCCGTTAATCCGTACAAAAAGATTTTCACAAATAAAAATGAAATATAATTCAAGCTTGTGAGAAATAAGACTTGATATTTGTAAAACAAAAATAAATTAAAATAAAAAAAAGTTCCCATGAAACAAATTCACGAATATATTAGAATTTCTATGAGATGCTTTTTTTTAAAGAGAAGAAAGTACTGAAATTGTGTCTGGAAGAGTCCATTGTTTCAAATAGTCGGTAGGAGATTTTTTTATCTGCAAAATTATTACCATTAAGTGGAAGAGTAAATAATACATTACAACTGATATTTGAGACCAATGAGCTCAGAGAAGCAGGAAAAAATGTCCTTGTTTAAAATTCTGGGAACATATTTCCTTCATATGCATTCCTTGTACAGGATGGGAATACTCCACCAAGCGAAGATCTAAAAAGGGCTTTTTGTGGGGTGGTAGTTTCAGTTAAAAAATTAAAATTACCAGGGAAAAAACATTTCATAAAAAATTATCCGTTTTGGGTTAACTGAATCTCAACCTGAAATACAATTAAAACAAAAGACTGATAGATTGTATTTAGATGAACACAAATATCACATTACAAATACACACATAAACATACATTATTTTCAGTTATTAAAAACCCTCAAACAAAACTTTCAATATAGGTTTCTTCAGTATTTAAGTGATTCTGGCCGGCTATGTGTGTGTAAGGTCGCTTACAACCTAAACTAAAATTACTTGCAGGGCAGTTGTCTGCCCTTGTTGAAAAGAGGCCCCAAAACCAATACGGCTCTGTTGGCTGGGGTCTAGAATACGCTGACTGCATCCTCTGCTGAGGGGTATGAACCCCGCAAACAGGGGCCACCTGTTTTCTCACCAAAATCGCAAGACTCTAATTAAAAAGAAATGACCGTTCACCAAAGTCGCAAGACTCTGTTTTGAATTTTAAACTGATTTCGGCATTAAATAAGCCATCAAGGGTTGATATGCCTCTAAACAAATTAATCAATCAACCAAACACCAATAATAAACTCAGAAAAGTTAACAGACACTGAATCCCGCTACAGTACTTTCAGCTGCAAAACAACAGAATGACACCCAGCTACAGCATCTTCTTAATTCAAATGTCACAGCTCTCTCTGACCTGGAACTAATATGTGACGCATCTACTAATTTAAGACCTTTTGTCCCGGAAAAATTGAGACAAGAAATCTATAATACACTACACAATATTTCACACCCAGGCATAAAAGCCTCCATAAAACTTATAGCAGAGCAGTACGTGTGGCCTAAAATAAGATCAGACATCCATCGCTGGGCACAAGCCTGCCTGGCCTGTCAAAAACCAAAGATGAACAGACACACAAGTGCACCTATCAGCAAATTTGCAGCCCCAGACAACCGTTTATCCCACATCCATGTGGACATCACAGTCCCGTTGCCACCAAGTAATGGATACACCTAACTGCTAACCTGCATCAACTGATTCACCTGCTGGTCAGAAGCATTCCCCATGGCAGACATCACTGCAGAAACAGTTGCACGATTACTACAGACAGAAGACGACAATTCGAATCCCACTTGTTCATGCACTGACCAATCTCCTGGGCAGCGCAAGAATCCGAACAACCGCCTACCACCCACAAGCCAATGGTATGGTTGAACGTTTTCACTGCTCACTGAAAACACCACTGAATGCACAATTGGACCATGTGCATTGGATGGACCACCTGCCATTAGTTTTCTTGGACTACGTTCTGCTATAAAGACAGACATCAACTGTTCATCAGCAGAATTGGTCCGCAGAATGTCACTGCGTTTACAGGGCAACTTGTGGTAAACACCCCTGTCGAGGTACCTGACACTACCTCTTTCCTCGACAGACTACAAATGAAAATGGCAAATATGCACCAACAAAAATATTTATGTTCCTGACCCACTGCACACATGTTAATACAGGACCGTGCACAAAAACATCCTTTGCAACCAGCCTACAAAGGCCCACTGAATCGACACCAAAAACATTACACCATGGCCATCAACACCAACAAACAAAACATTTCAATTGACAGATTGAAACCAGCCTTCATAGACACCACAACTGAAACTATAGTCACAGAACAATCACATACACTGCATACATCACATGCTGTGCAAACAGCACAACAGACCAAAACAATGCGACAGTCATTTACACCCAAAACACACAACAACCCCATCTAACAAAAGCCACAGCACTTGCAGGTAGACACGACAATGGCCTCATACATTTTGCATGATGCAAACCTATGAAGTAGTAACTATCTAAGAGGGAATAGTGTAAGGACACTTTCATCCTAAACTAAAATTCCTGGCAGTTGTCTGACCTTGTTGAAAAGAGTGATGCCCTAAACACCAATGATAAATTTGGGTGATAACTCAGTTATCTGCCCTTGCTTCACACACACACACTGACACTAGCACACACACACACACACATTCTGTTTAGCGGACGTCATACACACAAACTAGTGACATCACACGACAACAATATAAATAGCAGCGAGCGGGAAAATACCAATCTCTTTTCACTCACCTCGAGTTGTCTCACCACAAGGTCAGGTTGAATTTGTTCCACTCTGCTTACGCACATTTTCCTTTTGTTGTTGTTCGCATTCAGCACAGGCAGACACACACACATTTATCAACTTACATGGAAACTTATGTGACACTTTAGACAAACCTTTCTGAAGCACTCTTAAGTATTTTAAAATACTTATTGATTTTTCATCACCCACTTTGTGAGAACTTTTATTGAATACTCTGTACTTTGTTTAACTGCACTAGCCTTTTGCTATACAAAGGTATATAATCCCTCTGTAACTCACTTAAGTGTAGACTTTGTTTACGTGCAAAGCTTCTCACTTTACAGGTATTAAATTTGTTTCTTCTTACATCAAATATTCCTCTTTGACCTTTCTTCCTGCAATCACTAAATGTGTCAACTTTAATCGCAGACAAGATATTCTGCGAGTGTATCGTATCCTTTATTGTCCCTTCGGATTTGATCGTGTTAACCAGACGCGTCATTTCCAAAATATATCTGTACTCGTTATAGGTATATTTTGGGTAATTGGTTACAGCCTAGAATATCGGCTTAGAAAAACAATATATGTATGAATGTGTCATGCATACAAGTCGCATTTATGGAACTTGAGTGCTGAAAATTTAAACATTTATTCCTTATTATGCCTAGAAAAAACACTTTTTTTAAAAACAAAAGATTGGGAGGGGGCTTCATTTTACAATGTAAGTTTATGCTAAATTAGTCCCTTAGTTTGTGTCTGGCAGCATTCATGCTTGTTTCTTGAAAATATGATTCTTTAGTGATCTAACAATATTCTGCGAATTGTTGGTTGATGAGCATTTCTTTAGTGGTTCCCTTGAGATTGAGTGTGATGTTTAATCGAATTGCATCTCGCTCACCAAGTAGTGATTGCTCCTTAGGATCATCATTGACAAAGATCCATGTGTAACTTTAGCATTTCCTTTAATAGGTAGGTGGTAACTGGTGCCATAGGGTCAAAAGCGTTTTGACAAAGTGCAGTCTGTTTTAAGTCTGTGTGTAACCCCTACACCCTTGACCTCAGTCGTTCACTCCACGCCAAGCCTCGACCACCTCCACATTGTGTTCAAAGATCGATGGACAAAGTGGGCGCTGCTATCGAAGTGTCGATGAAAGCCAAATGCAGGTGCACAATAGCAATCACAACTGAAAACAGGAACACGTATAAATAACATATAAACATAACAAAGCATTTATTCGAAGATCAAGTTGATATTATCATCTTCAGGTCAGGATTATAGCTTTCTTATGATGCGGAAAAGACCTCTGCAGTCCACCGCTCATAGCCTCACAGAGAATTGAGGATTTCAGCATGAAAGTAGGAGCAAGCTCTGTCTCACTCCATAGTCTCTAGTCCTCGGTATAGCTTTGTGTCCGGCTCTTACTATTACTGCAAGTAAAACACTTCTTTGCCTCTCCACCCCAGAGATGAAAGTCTCAGTTATTCAGCAGGCGGCTGATTTCAGAACTGCTAAGATACAAAAATCAGCTTCTTTTATGGATAACCTTCAATTCTAGGGTTGGGTCTGACTGATATGGGGAGAAATCTTGTTTACCAAACAAGATTTCCATTGTCTCTAAATCAATATAACACGTTTCTTAAGATTCTGATAAGGGTTTTCGTACTGACAAGCCCATGTTCTGTCCTTGGTCGACAAGTGAAAATTTTAATAATTTCAGTGCAGAATATCTTTGCATTTCCACTTTTTAACTTTTCTCGGCTAGAATTACTGATAGCGACTTTTTCATTTCTCAAATCTCAAACAAAAGTACATATTTCAATAACCAAACTGTTATGTACCCAGCAAATTCAGGATTATATTTGTTATATAACGCTCAATGTAACACTTATATACTTGTAAAATATAGCATAACCATAGTATCACATGTGCCTATAAATTTGATTGAAGATGGTCTTAGAAATTTGAACTTGTCCTTTATTTTAATGTGTGCAGAAGAGTGTTGAGAGGATTGTCCACTGGCCTGCTCTAGCAGTGCTGCACCTTTGGCAATGCCAAGGTTAATCAGTGTCTCTCTTTCTCGCTGTCTTGGATTCTGTAGAAGGATTGCATCTACAGCAGCCTGTTTCCAATCATAGTTTTCATAATCAATCAGTTGAGCAGTATTTTCGTGGTGTTTGACTATGTGAAATTGGACCGCAGCATATTGCGCTGTACCACTTGATTTGTTCTGTTATTCAGGCTATCTTTAATCCTCTTGACAACCTCAGCATTTTTCAAACAGAAAATAATGCCAAGGCAAATTCAGATACCCTAATCTTTCTCTTTAGCATGCCTGATTACATTTAAATGTGAACTCGGTGAAAATGCAGTCGCACACATCAAAAGGAAATTCTTTCTCACGTCTTCAATAGGAACTTTTGTTAAATGACACTCTGCACATGAATATAGTTTATCTTTAATATAAACCAAAAATACAAATCAGCATATTCCACAAGAATATTTCTTTTCTGATCTTTATATTCAACATTAAATTGATGATTGCATTTTTTTGGAAAATAGTTTTGTATGACCGTCAAATCAGATTGTTTTACAAAACAATTGATATCAGTGAACATATACATTATTTGCAGTAATAAAATTACAATTTTTCTGAATTTTTTATATATCATTAAACAGAGCAAAACTATTTATCACCTCCACCTCATAAAAAATGCTATATTGTAACAGTAATCTCTTGCTAGAGTCAAGTTCAGATTACAATCCAAACGCAACAGGGTATTCATGAAAGAACTCTGTGAATCAGAATAAACAGAGTTTATAGCAATTACAGCGTGAGCTAGTTTACATATATTCAAATTGTGGGTCAGTTAAATCACAGCTTTCAATTGGTCACTTGCACTGGCTCACTGGAGAGATTTCTTTTTCTGGCAGGTGGCTCAATGCTCCACCGCATGTATAAATGGGAAAAACAATAGATCTATTCAATATGTAGGAACACAAACTCAGATTGGATAAAAACGACAGGTTTTATTTTAATGAAGATGGATACAGTTGTATTTTTCTACCTCCAGAATTTGTAATGTAAACGTAGAGAAAATAGGAAATGGAATTGGTTGTTTGTTTTCCAATCTTCAAAATTAATGTATGGTTTATTCAATTCATGAATAAAATGTTGAAGTTTAAATTATTTTAAATAAACAGTCAACTCATTGGCAAAATTTGATGTTAGAGAATGGTAAAAGGTCATCATTTGTGTCCATTAATTCAGAAATTCAAAACTAAAACTATGTTTTTACTAACATTAAAATCACATTTGTAATTTCAAGAAGCTTGGTAGAATTGAATCAATATTCAATATAGTTGAGCTATGGTAATATATCATTTTCTTTTCCAAGACTACTGAACGCTGAATTAGCAAAAGATTTTTTTTTTTTTCAAAGGTAGAGTTTTTGACAATTTGCATTTATGAAACGCAGTACTATGTTGTTTAATTTTTAAGTTGCTATCAAAAAATCAGTTGGAATAATAATGGCTCTTTTCAAAGTAATAGACAATTCATTTAATTTAGTTCTTATTTGATTTTATTCCAACTTACTTCAAGTGAACTTTTATGCAAATTCAGTGAAAAATCTGAATAACCAATTTCACATGATCCTGATTTCCCCTCAGTGTGTTTGCATGTGACTTTTTAAATATGAATTCTGTGAAAATGATGATCCAAACAATTGACATGGTTAGGGTTTCTCTCCTGTGTGTGTTTGCATGTGTCTCTTCAAAGCTGAACTAACTGAAAATGTTGACCCACAAACTTGACAGGAGAAGGGTTTCACTCCAGTGTGTGTTTGCATGTGTGTCTTTAAAGCTGAACTTTGTGAAAATGCTGACCCACAAACTTGACAGGAGAAGGGTGTCTCTCCAGTATGTGTTCGCATGTGCTTTTTCAAATCTGAACTATTTGAACTTGCTGAACCGCAGATTTGACAAGAAAAGGGTTTCTCTCCAGTGTGTATTCGCATGTGTAACTTCAAATTAGATTTCCATGAAAATGTCAATCCACACACTTGACAAGAGAAGGGTTTCTCTCCAGTGTGAGTCCGCATGTGTGATTTCAAATGTGAATTTGTTGAAAATGTTGATCCACACACTTGACAAGAGAAGGGTTTCTCCCCAGTGTGAGTCTGCATGTGTCCCTTCAAATGTGAATTTCTTGAAAATGTTGATCCACACACTTGACAAGAGAAGGGTTTCTCTTGAGTGTGTGTTTCCATGTGGTCTTTCAAATGAGAAATCTTTGAGAACGGTTTCTCTCCAGAGTGTTTTCGCATGTGTTGTTTCAAACCTGAACTGTGTGAAAATGCTGATCCACACACTTGACAAGAGTAAGGTTTCTCTCCGGTGTGTGTTCGCATGTGTCCCTTCAAATGCGAATTCTCTGAAAATCTTGATCCACACACTTGACAAGAGAATGGTTTCTCTCCAGTGTGTATTCGCATGTGTCTCTTCAAATGCGAATTCTCTGAAAATGCTGATCCACACACTTGGCAACAGAATGGTTTCTCTCCAGTGTGTGTTCGCATGTGTCTGTTCAAATGCGAATTCTCTGAAAATGCTGATCCACACACCTGGCAAGAGAAGGGTTTCTCTCCAGTGTGTGTTTGCAAGTGTCTCTTCAAAGATGAGCTGTATGAAAATGTTGATCCACACACTTGACAAGAGTAGGTTTTCTCTCCAGAGTGTGTTTGCATGGTTTCTTTTCTAATCTGATCCATACACAGAGGTTTCTCTCTAGTTTGCATCTGCATGTGTACTTTCAAATGTGAATTCAGTGAATCTGCTGATCTACAGAATTTGCAAGAATAAGTTTGTGCAGTGAAAATGCTGATCCATACACTTGACATGAGTTGGTTCTCTCTTCAGTGTCTCTTGGCATTTGTATTCTCAAAATTGAAGCCAATGAAAATGATGATCCATACACTGCACAAGACTAGCATCTGTGTTTAAATTTGAACACGCATTGTCCCGCAACTGCCAAGAATGTGTATATGCTTTATGAAAAAATGATTTATCACTTCTTTCTTATTGTCAACATCAAATTGATTACAGTGTATGGCCATAAAATTTTCTTTGCAATATCTGTGAATAAAGAAGAGTTATTATTAAAGAAAATATTATACTCATGCATTATTTGCAATAATAAAACAACCACTCATTTAAAATGTGAATTTGTTGAAAATGTTTCTATGATAGTCTTGTTGACAGCAAAATAATACACAGCTTTTCCAGCAAAGTACATTTTGGACTCTATGGTACTCCCATTAACCAAGCTATGCCTGTTTTTTCCCTCCCTTGTGATAACAAATTTGATTGCAGTCATTTATTTACTGTTGTGTAAAGAACTAAAGCCGCAAAGAAAATGATTTTACTTTCTTTCAGCTTCAATTCGCATTTTAAATAATTTTAGGTATTTTCCTTGTTTCTTTTATATTTATTTATTCTGTTTATGAATACAAAACCATTGCAAAATGGTGGACTTGTTATGTTTGAGTGACAGACTTGTTTATTGTTCAAACAAAAGAATTCTTCCCTCTTCCACTCTGAGAACTTGAAGCAAAGCTATCTGCAAGAAACGGAAGTGAGGTTTTCTTTTCCCCCACTTGAACGCATGTAACATTACACCAACTGTTTTCTACTTAATTCCAATTACATATATTTGCTTTCCCAGCTGTCCATTTTTTTTTTATCTCTCCATTCATGTACATATATTTCTAAATACCAAGAATGGAATTCCTCTTCATTTAAAAACAAATAAAAAATTCCTAACCACAGTCTCTTTTATACAAAAAAGGAACATTGCTGATTCCTGTTAAGTTTTCCATTATTCTGCATTGTCATTAATATTGAAGGGAAATAACCCATATCAATGGTGATTTATTAGATAGGCGTGCAGTTTCCATATGCATTAGTGAGGGAAACTGCATATGAAACCCTGTGACACTGTCGTTCTGTACCCCCCCTTAATATCACTCTTGAAATATAGGGACACAAAAAGAAAAACTCCTTACTATCATTGTGGAAATCATGGGAAATGTACAAAATATTAAAAGTAATACTGGAATACAACCTAAAAGTGTTCAAATACAGCATAATAAATGTATATGTCGCATGAAATCTAGGGAACTACACAGAGAGGAGAATCTGTTTGCTGCCATAGGCATAATAACCCATCTATTTTCCAATTTTCGTACCAATTGATCCAATAGTGTCAGAGGAGTTTTATGATGAACTCGAACTTCTCAATGCTTATACTATGCACGCGCACTACATTTACCTCAATTATTATACCAAACCTAATATCAATATTAATAATAATAAGAGGAAAACTTCATAAATAATATAGGTAATATTGAGTACATCAAAAATAAATTCACAAATCTTTTTATTTAATTGGTTGACAGCAATAATGGGAAGGTTGTGTTTGGCAAGCATCAGCAATGGAATTGATATTTGGTTGGAGATTGGTGAGTTTTAGTTGTAAGTGACCACACTCTTCCAGGTTCAGTCTGTTCTCTGCTGTGTTAGAATTGCATTTGAATGACTAAAATCAGGTTCAACCATGTACAAACTTGGGAATGCCTAATGCTACTTACAGTCAGTCTACTTTCAGTGTTTAGCTACATGCTCAGGTGCCAGGATAGTTGGTAATCATCCACAATATATCCAGAGCAGATAGTCTAGTGTATAAATGAAATGCATCAAATGTTGTTACTGGTTTAATATGGAAAGACAACCCCTTAATTTATGGGCAGTATAGGTTTTTCCATGACAGCCAAAAATAAGTTTGTTCCATTTAAGCTGCTCAAATTGTCACTTGCTTTCCCAGCACTACATTTTTTTACTTTTCAATTTGCATATCGTACAATGGGGTAATTGAGACAATCGGGAAGCAATTCAGAATGGCATCCACTGAGAACTTATTAATCAGTATATTTGCTGTTTATGGTGTTTAGAATATGCCATGTTTGATGGACAGATAATGCTTGTAGTTTAATTATTGTTCTCAAATTCATATACCTGGACGGACATGGACCTTCGGGCGGCCCTGCGTGACTCCTCCCCAAAAAACCCTAATGAAAGCATAGAAAATCCTAGTTAACAACGTTCACAAGGGAAATAACAACATGCTTCAAAGCCTGACTTACAACAGATGGAGAGTAACGATCCGGTTTATCATACAGTTACATTGTAAATAGAACCCCCCACGTAAAACTTTAAAAATACACTTTTTCTAAAAAATAACTTCTAGGAATATTATTTATAGATAGTAGATATGTCTGCAGCATTTTGGTCACCCCATTTTAAAACATAAATTAAAATTTAAAAACTGTTGTTCATAAGTTTTTTCTTTTGTTAGAAAGAATAAAGTCCAAATATGTGTCCGGAAAAATGAAAAAAAATTCAACAGAGAACTGTGCTCTTAAAAGTCAATTTTAAATTTAAAACTATAATTTGCTTAAGTCCGACATTTTGTTGACATTTTTGAAAATATTTATAAATTCGAAATCTGTAATTTAAAATTTTTTTTAAAATAAAGAATTCTTCCGATGCTTTTTGTAAAATTAGAGATATTTAGTGTTATCATTACTGAACAATACTTAACAGAATAATTACGACTTTCCATTCAAAAACTACATAATACCCCTTTTTTTCATGTTGAGGGGGTGGTCAAATATCTGGCAATGCCTGTGACTTATCGCAAAAGATAAGCCCTGTCAACAATAGGACCTGCTGCTAATTGACAATTACAGAAGCCAGTACTTGTCAGTGAACCAGGTGCAGCAGGTCATAAATGTGAATAAAACCAGATGGCTGACTGTGAGATTATTACAGCTGTTGGATAATCATAGAAATTCAGTTTATGCAGGTGTGTATGTCCATCCGTAGAAAAATATCGGCCAATTAAATCACAACAAAAAAATTAATAAAAAAATTGCTACGGTTTTCATTTTTGATTTTTTTACATATGATTACCTACCCTTTTGGTACATCACGTGAAACAGAATTAGAGTGATGCAAACAGAAACAGAGTAAAAATTTGAATTTTCAAAAATCTTCGTTTTTTTAAAAATTCTCTATGAAAAAAGATTTTAAATGGATTAAAAGCAGAGAAAATTACTGCCGAAAACAAATTATTTCTATTTTTTTCGACTTGGTTAATGCATATGAATCTTTACCTGACATATTATTAAAGATTTATGAGAAAATTAAAATTAAAATATTAAAAAATTATTAAAAACTGAAAAATTAATTGTCACTTTTCATGAAAATCTCTCAGCAAATTTGTGTTTTAAACAAAGAAATTAGGTGAACATTACGTGCAATTTCTTTTTAAGAATTCAGATATAGGTTTCGAAACTGTTACTATCAGACAGAGCTTAACAAATGCGTTTCAACGAGTGGTCGATGAGATCTGTAGGACTAATAATGACCGTGTTATGATAATTTGAAGTTGTGGAAATTACCTTGTTTTGGGGACGCGTTTTCCTTTATATAAACATAAAAATTGTCCCAAAAGTGTTTTTTTGAAAATACTGCATCACTTTTTTAGAACCCATTAAAACAAAGCCCTGTACCAAAAATCACCCTTTTAAACAGTGCCCCCCAAAAATGGGGCAGTTGCCATTTTGAGAAAAATGGCATTTTAAGTTAAAAATGCCATTTCTGCTTAATTACTGGAGTTGTGGGAGATGTGTCTTCGTGAGAAATTGACAGCAGGTGTTAGAGCGACAATCATGGGGTGAAATTTCCAAATGCAGACAACTTGTCCAAATCTTTGCAAAGTGAGAAGATGACAGCAATTAGTGGACAACCGCTTGCTAACCTAACTGTTCAGACATTTGAACGGATCCAAATTGATGCTTCCTTCAAATTTTTCTTTGAAACAATAGTTGCGAAATTAAAACAACAATCATTAGTGGAAGAGCCATTCTATGCCAAGAAATCGAAACAAACTAAATTATTAGACAATAAGCTGTGAAGGTCCTTCTGCTTGCCACACTGCAAGTGTTGAAGATCACTGCAAAAGAATTTACTTTGAAGCTAAAGATACAATGGTTCATTTGATTACGGTAAGATTTGACCAACCGAGTATAAAAACCTTTGCAATGTTGGAAAATCTTCTTCTCAATGCCATTCATAGCAAGCAATATGGTGATAAGCTGGATCACCTACAAGAGATCTATGGAAGCGATATCAATGTTAATGTCTTGGAAACAATATTTCAAGGCATCAAGACAGTTTGTTTCAATGACATCTATGAGCAGTTGAAGGAGCTACAAAAAGAATAAAAGTTATTCATCTCAAACACCATTCTGATATGTAAACTGCTACTCGTCAATCCCGCCATGAATTCATCACTGGAGCGATCATTTTCACTGGCACGTAGGATTAAGACATGGTTACGATCGAATATGTCATAGAAGAGGTTCAATTCTCTGTCTATATTGAGAAGCTATAAGGAATTAACTGAGGATCTTGACCTTTTAAAATTTGGAAATGATTTTGTTGCACTTCACGAGGACAGGTTCTTCACGTTTGGTAAATTTAATGAATTGGACTTTCAAATCTGATGACGGAAGTTTATATTGTAGTTTTATTAATCACTGGTACCTACAACAGACCGGTTTAATCAGTGTTGCTGGGTTTATATGTATCTATGTATTCGGACCTCGCCCAGCCCTAACCGTTC
>VCCN01006809.1:1110873-1124783 GCA_006491835.1 Architeuthis dux | reverse complement strand
CATCCTCCGGGGAACTTTACTTTCTGTCATCTACGGGGGGGAGGATACGAAACACAAAAAAGGGGGAATTGATGACCATTTTCTCCCAACCAAAGGTGACGAAACCTATTCTAACTTAACTCGGGCTGGGTTAGCATGTCTTTTTTTCCGAAATCCGAGTTTCTTCCCTCAACCAATAGCTTCCAGATGCCACTCTAAATTAGCTCCATTCACACGACACAGTCGCGCGACTCTCATCCACCTATCGCCGAATTCTGATGAAGACGATCTCCTCCTCTCAGCCCTGATCTTCACTTTAAGTAGGAGATCAGCTGCATGGGAGAAAAGATCTCACCCTCGTGGAATCCCTTCTGACGTGTCGTTCACACCACGACTCTCAAAATGCCAAGTAAGCACAGGAGCACATAGTGTTCCTCCCTATCCAACGACGGTACCACATTGCTACACACAGCACTGGCATCAAGTATTGTCCGCCAAGGATGGGAACCATGTAGCCTTCAATCAGCTTGCTCAGCGGATGCACAACTCTACAGTGAAAGAAGGCGTGCTCAAGAGACTCCCCCGAATCACTGCATCGCTTGCATTCTGGCGAATCCACCAGTCCCGCTGAGAAAGAACGTTTGCTGAACCAGAGTGCGTTTCGTATAACTAGCCAAGTGAGGGATGCCTCGTTGTTATTAAGGCATTTCATCTTGGGCGCCCAAGGCCAAATGAAGCGACTCTCCCTCCTCGTCAAACCGAGTTCCTCGATCAAATCGTCACGTACGGTTCCCCTCACTATAACCAGATATAATGCTTTCCTCGACAACGTCTGGGTGTCAGAGAGGCGTTCCTTCAGCCGTAAGAAGACTCTCAACGCTTGTCGACATTCGTGATAGAAGGAGCACTCACTTCGGGGCATACGGCGGGCCTCCCCCTCATCAGAGTGCACACTTCTCAAAGCCGGGAAGGCTTTCTTGGCGTCCTCTTTCCAGAATCGGCCGTTCTCCGCGTGTTGTGAACACATCCGATGTAGGAAATGCAACTGTAAGGTATGCCGCCTGATCTCAATGTCTGGCATTCCTAGGCCGCCTTCAGAAGAATGGAGCTGGCAGACCTCGCGACGTACCATAGGTCGCATGTGACCCCAAAGGAGTCTGAACAGGCAACGTTCTAACAGGAGTAGATCGGTACACGGGAGTGGAAGCACTGAGAGCCGGTAAAGGATGAGTGGGTAGATGTGCGAAACGCACACCTCGGCCCTACCCTTTAAGGAGAGACCCCTTCGAGACCACAGATTAACTGGAAACTTGGACACTCTAAGAGCCCTACGTCGACTCTCCTAACTAATACCCGATCGATGTAACTAGAGCGTTGCACCGTATTCGGGTTGCCTCTAGCGGTCCAAGTCCATACTACTTTATTGGGATGTTCATTTCGGTATCTATCAACCAGATCCACCAGGCTGATGAGATCACGAAATGGAATCAGGTCCAAGTTGTTAGTGCTTTGTCCTCTGCCCCAGGGTCAAGGACGGCATTCCAATCGCTTGCTAGAACACTCGTCGTGACGTCGTCACAAAAGAATCAATTCGCCGAAAGAAATCGACTCGCGCCACCTGGCTATTGGGTGCATTCAAGGAACGGCTTATCAGACAAGAAACGCCTCTCTGGCAATTATTAATGCACGCTGAGAAGAGATGAAATCCCCCCGTCAGCGTACTCTGATAATCACTTGGAATAAAGTGCGTTTCTTGTATACAACACATGCATACCCTGAGTTGCTGGAGTGTGCGAGTGAGTCGTGCTTTTTTTACTTGTCTGTCAGCCCTCGTACATTCAAACTAGCTAAAAAGAGCTCCATCGTTAATCTACCTTGCTGGGGGTCAGTACGCCGATGGCAGGTCCCATGGCTTATCTCAGTTTTGATGGTGCCGTCACGGGACACACCACCGACGTGTCTGGGGAAGGTTAGTTTAACAGCCCTATACAGGGATAGGTGCATGAAAACAAGGTCCCTCCCTGAGCAAAAATGTTTAAATTTTTTAATGTGGTGTGATGCCAAACAGCCAGCGGAGGGGATTTCGGGAAAGCATCATTTGTCTCCCTCAACATCGTCCATACCTGCCTGGACTTTTCACCAACACGGACCACTGTCAACAGGGGCACGAGGTCGGGGAAATTTCTTGGGTCCTCCATGTTTTTCTTGTTTGAAATTGTAGAGGGCCCTCAATTCCCTTTCCGCTGTAGCTTGCTGCTGTCCAGTGTGTCCATTGTCGACTTGGCAGATATGAACCCACCTGTGATATTTTTTTCTCCTTTCGGGCGAAAAGCTGACGGCAGAAATGTAACCTACGTCTTAGTGTGTAAATTTTAAAAACATGATATTACCTTTCCAGTTTCAAAATGGCCGCCATTCCAGCTGCAGAATGACAGGCTCTGATTACAAATTTAAAGTCAAAGAAGCAAACAACAATTTCAAAATCACTAAAAACCTGAAAAATACTAACCCTAAATTATCCTTTATATTTATCAAGTTTTTTGCTTTAATCCTTTTTTAAAACGTAAAAAAAAACACACTAGAAATTGCCTTATATCAGTCGACCACTTGAAATTGTTGTGTGATTTGTGCGTAAATTATGATTTCAGGAGGAAAACAATTAAAATACAATTATGATATCGAGGGGGGGGGGGGTCTTTATAAATTCACCTACTGATTTCTACCCGCATTCTACAATAACAAGGATATATTTGTACATACATGAATTGCATAAATAATAATTCAGGCTTTGGGGTTTGTTTTTCACCAATTAAGTGATAGTGCATGTCTATTTATTGCAAATTTTCCTTTTTCATCAAATTTCACTAAATGTTGGAGGCACCCCACAAGGATCCAAGCCCACTGGGTACCCAAATCTTTGCATTAAAAATACTCAATTACCTCCCATATACCTCCTTGATTGGAAAGTCTTGCATCAAAAATACCATGCGAAAGGCATATAATTTATTTTATTTAGATTATAGCAACTACATAATCCGGGTTAAAACAGACAAAAAAAATTTCACAAATAAAAAATGAAATATAATTCAACCTTGTGAGAAATAAGACTTGATATTTGTAAAACAAAAATAAATTAAAATAAAAAAAGTCCCCATGAAACAAATTCACGGATATATTTAAATTTCTATGAGATGATTGTTTTTAAAGAGAGAAAACTACTGAAATTGTGTCTGGAAGAGCCCATTGTTTAATATAGTCGGTAGGAGGTCTGCAAAAATTATTACCTTTTAAGTGGAAGTGTTAATAATACATTACAACTGATATTTGAGAGCAATGAGCTCAGAGAAGCAGGAAAAAATGTCCTTGTTTAAAATTCTGGGAATAACTTTCGTCCATATACATTCCTTATATAGGATGGGAATACTCCACCAAGCGAAGATCTAAAAAGAAGGGATTTTCTTTTTGGCGGTAGTTTCGGTTAAAAAATTAGAATTACCTGAGAAAAAACATTTCATTAAAAATTAGCCATTTTGGGTTAACTGAATCTCAATCTGAAATGCAATTAAAACAAAAGACTGAATGAGATTTATAAAAATGATGATAGATTGTATTTAGATGAACACAAATATCACATTACAAATACACACACATAAACATACATTCCTTATATAGGATGGGAATACTCTACCAAGTGAAGATTTAAAAAGAAGGGCCTCTTTTCTTCTTTTTTTGGCGGTAGTTTTGGTTAAAAAACTTTCTGGGACCGGAAACGGAATGGGGGCTGCTGGGTGCTTGTTTATTGATTTAACATAACATACATATGTATAAACATTATAGTTTCTTCGGTATTTAAGTGATTCTGGCTGGCTGGCTGGCTATGTATGTGTAAAGTCACTTACACACTAAATTAAAATGCCTTGCAGGACAATTGTCTGCCCTTATTGTAAAGGGTGGGGCCCCAAACACCAATAATAAATTCAGGTGATAACTCAGTTATTTGCCTTTGCTTCACACACACTGACACTAGCACGCACACAATCATTCTAGCAGATGTCATACACATAAACTAGTGGTGTCACGTGACCACAGTATAAATAGCAGTAATCAGGAAAATATGATCTCTTTTCGCTCACCGAGATACCACGGGGTCAGGTCGAATTTGTTCCGCTCTGCTTACACATTCTTTTCCTTTTTTTTTGTTCACATTCAGTACAAGCAGACACACACACACACATTTATCAACTTACATGAAAAATTATTTTGACACTTTAGACAAACCTTTCTGAAGCATCCACATTGACACTCAAATTTTTTCAAATACTTATTGATTTTTCATCACCCAC
Source organism: Architeuthis dux (assembly GCA_006491835.1). Lineage (NCBI taxonomy): Eukaryota > Metazoa > Mollusca > Cephalopoda > Oegopsida > Architeuthidae > Architeuthis > Architeuthis dux. The sequence goes on along the minus strand of VCCN01006809.1, from coordinate 1,120,461 downwards.
TTTGTGAGAACTTTTAACAAGTACTCTGTACTTTGTTTAACCCTTTTTTCCTAGTTAAACTGTATTAGCCGTTTGCTATACAAAGGTATATAATCCCTTGGTAACTCACTTAAGTGTAGACTTTGTTTACGTGCTAAGCTTCTCACTTTACATGTATTAAATGTTTCTTCTTACACCAAATTTGTCCTTTCTTCCTACAACTTCTACACGTGCCGACTTTACTCACAGACAAGATATTCTGTGAGTGTATCCTATCCTTTATTATCCCTTCAGATTTGATCGTGTTAACCACACACGTCATTTCCAAAATATATCTGTACTCGTTATAGGTATATTTTGCGTAATTGTTTACAGCCTAGAATACCAGCTTAGAAAAACAATATGTATGAATGTGTCATGCATACAGGTAGCATCTATGGAGCTAGAGTGCTGAAAATTTAAACATTTATTCCTTATTATGCCTAGAAAAACACTTTTTTCTTTAACATTTGATTCTTTAGTGATCTAACAAAAGGCGAGAGGTGTAACTTATTCATTGATCACCCCTTTTTCCAATTTTTTAATTGATATACTCCATGGCTTGCTGCTAAATGACATTGGTCATGTGACTCTTTCTATTAAGTGACTAACCAGAGCTGTTTACATTCCCATAAAGTATTATTTATTATGCTCACGTTGTGATCCATTTGCTTATTGACATCTTGGCAGTCCAGGGTGACACGGATTCTATCAAATCCTTTTTTTCAGTGATGACAAGATTGCTGAGAAAAGTACCTGGCTACTCCATCATGATTGGTCCTTCAATGATATCCTCCCATAGCATGGCATTAATTTCCACTTGACGGATACAACAATGGTATTCTACATGGTGGCTGGATCACCGTCACAGCATCAGATCTGATTTGCATTTTTATAGGAGCTCCACAGTATTTCTGTATTTTATTGGAGAAGACTTTCCTAACATTAGCTTTCATATTTTGATCAACATCTGCTTGGGTTTCCCCAGCAGACATGTACATCTGTATATAAGACACATGTCCAATATCCTCTACGATTTATTGGTCGATGAGCACTTCTTCAGTGGCTCCCTTTAGATTGTGATGATGCCTAATCGAATTGTATCTCGCTCACCAAGTAGTGATTGCTCCTTAGGATCATCATTTACATAGATCCATGTTGCTATTGAAGCTCCTCTTTCAGTAGTCAGTGTAACTTGAGCATTTCCTTTAATAGGTAGGTGGTAACTGGTGCCATAGGGTCAAAAGCGTTTTGACAAACTTGCAGTCTGCTTAAAGTCTGTAACCCCCACACCACGCCTCGACCAGCCCCACGTTATGTTCAAAGATCGATAAACAATAACAAAGCATTTATTCAAAGATCAAGTTGATATTATCATCTTTTGTATATCTGCATCAGGTCAGGATTATAGCTTTCTTATGAGGCAGAAAAGACCTCTACAGTCCACTGCTGGTAGCCTTACAAGGAATTGAGGATTTCATCCTGGAAAGTAGGAAAGTCTCTAGTCCTCGGTATAGGTTTGTGTCCGGCTCTTACTATTACTGCGAGTAAAATACTTCTTTGCCTCTTCACCCCAGAGATGAAAGTCTCAGATATTTAGTAGGCGGCTGGTTTCAGAACTGCTAAGATACAAAAAACAGCTTCTTTTATGGGTAACCCTCAATTCTTTCCATTGTCTCAAAATCAATATAACATGTGGCTAAGATTCTGATAAGGGCTTTCATACTGACAACAAGCCCATGTTCTATCTTAGGTCGACAAGCGTAAATCTTAATAATTTCAGTGCAGAATATCTTTGCATTTCCACTTTTTAACCTTTCTCGGCTAGTATTTGATAGCGACTTTTGTTTTTCATTTCTCAAATCTCAAACAAAAGTACATATTTCAATAACCAAACTGTTATGTACCCAGCACATTCAGGATTATATAATTTGTTATATAATGCTCAATGTAACACTTATGTACTTGTAAAATATAGCATAACCATAGTATCACATGTGCCAATCAATTCAATTGAGGATGGTTTTCGAAATTCCAGTATCGGTGGCAAGCACAGCGGGACAATTCTGTGGTCCATTCATGTGACACTAATGTTACTGGAATTGAGCTTGCCAACCACAATGCGACCAGAACTTTCCTCAGAACCAGATTCTTCTGCACTTTAGCAAAATGATTCAGTCTATGGCATTTACCACATTTCTGGCCATTTGCTGGGCACTTCTTGCCTTGTGAACATGGAAGCAAAGTTGTCAAACTTCTTCCTCTATTTTAATGTGTGCAGAAGAGTGTTGTCCACTGGCGTGCTCTAACAGTGCTGCACCTTTGGCAATACCAAGGTTAATCAGTGTCTCTCAAGGCTCTTTCTCGCTGTCTTGGATTGGGTGTCTGTAGAAGGACTGCATCTACAGCAGCCTGTTTCCAGTCAGTTGAACAGCATTTTCGTAGGTCTTTAACCCTATGGGAAATTGGACTGCAGCATATTGCGCTGTACCACTTGATTTTTTCTGCTATTCAGGCTATCTTTAATTCTCTTGACAGCCTCAGCATAACCGTCAGCTGCCAGTACCTTACCAACATGCTGGAAAAGGTTCATGTCCTTCCCTCCTTTGAAGAGAAGCATGGCCTTTTTCTCACATCAGACTAGTGAAAGATTAATTGAAACAATAGTTCAATCCACTCAACATAATCATGAAACTTATGGAGTGTACCCAATGCCTGAAATGTTTCCAAGGTCAAGGAATTCATCATAGGCTCAGTTTGGCTACTTCAATGTATTGAACTTTGGCTGCACTCTTCATCAGTTTAAATAAGCATTTACATATTTCTTTAAAAAAAGACCATCTAATTTTGTATTTGCATGACTCATTTTACAGCAAAACATCAAGGCAAAAAGTCCAGACATCACAGTACTATTTTCCTTCAATACATATTTCAAACAGAAAATAATGCCAAGGCAAATTTAGATACTCTAATTTTTCTCTTTAGCATGCCTGATTACATGTTTTTAAATGTGAACTCAGTTAAAATGCAGTCGCACACATCAAAAGGAAATTCTTTCATCTATTTGGATGTCTTCAATAAGAACTTTTGTTAAATGACACACTGCACATGATTATAGTTTATCTTTAATATCTTCTTGCCAAAAAATAAAAATCTGCACATTTCACAAGAATATTTCTTTCCAACATTGATGATTACACTTTCTTTTATAAAAACGTTTTGTATGGCCATCAGATTGTTTTACACAACAATACCAGTGAAAAGAGAGAGAGAGGTATCATTAAAGAAAATTGTAAACATATGCATTATTTGCAGTAATAAAATTACAATTTTTCTGAATTGTTTCCATGTAAATATAAACATTTATATATCATTACAGAATGATGTAAAATACTGAAACAGAGCAAAACTATTTATCACCTCCACCTCATAAAAAATGCTATTATACATTCTGTACTGTGACAGTAATCTCTTGCTAGAGTCAAGGTCAGATTACAATCCAAAGGCAATGCAGAATATTCATGAAAGGACTCCCCGTGAAACAGAATAAGCAGAATTTATAGCAATTACTGCTTGCTTGCGATTGGTCAGGTCAAAATATGTACCGAGTAAGCTAGTTTACATATATTCAAAACAGTGGGTCAGTTCGGTATTTCTGAGATGAGGTGTTAGTATTACTGATATTATTGTTCGGATCGTGGATCAAATAAAAGGTTCAGTTCAATAGTTCCGGTAAGTTATCGACAAAACTTGACACCTGAAGAAGGCCAGAGAGTACATCGGCCGAAACGTTGTGGAAATGACAACCAAGATGAGGATCTCAGTCCGAACAATAATATCAGTAGTGGGTCAGTTAAATCACAGCTTTCGATTGGTCACTTGCACTGGCTCACTGGTGCAATTTTCTTTTTTTTTTAAAGTTATTCATTGATATATTAATATATTTTCTTTTCCAGTACCCAAATTCTCTGTGCAAGTCTACTGAACACTGACTTAGCAAAAATTAAAAAATGTTGAAGTTTAACTTATTGGCAAAAGGTCATGAACTAAATGCTGATTTTAAAAAAAACAAAGATTCTTATCTCAGAAGAGTGGCACAACACAATCTTCCTACCCCATTTGGTCTTTTATCTTACAACTGTTACTAATTAGTAACATTAATTCCATTAATTCAGAAAGTTTTGAAACTAAAACTATGTTTTTACTAACCTTAAAATAACCTTTGTACTTTTAAGAAGCTTGGTAGAATTGAATCAATTTTTATTGATATATTCATTATAGTCAAGCTATGGTAATATATTTTCTTTTCCAAGACTACTGAACGCTGACGCAGTACTGTGTTGTTTAATTTTTAAGTTGCTATAATAATGGCTCTTTTCAAAAGTATAGACAATTCATTTAATTATTATTTAGTTCTTATGTTCTCATTTATTCATTATTTTTTCCAAGTGAACTTTTATGCAAATTCAGTGAAAAAACAATTTTACCCTCAGTGTGCTGTGAAAATGTTGATCCATACAATTGACAAGGTTAGGGTTTCTTTGCAGTGTGTTTTCGCATGTGTTTTTTCACACCTGAACTGTGTGAAAATGCTGATCCACAGACTTGACAAGAGTAAGGTTTCTCTCCAGTGTGTGTTCGCATGTGTCCCTTCAAATGCGAACTTTGTGAAAATGTTGATCCACACACTTGACAAGAGAAGGGTTTCTCTCCAGTGTGTGTACGCATGTGTTTTTTCAAATCTGAACTGTTTGAACATGCTGATCCACACACTTGACAAGAAAAGGGTCTCTCTCCTGTGTGTTTCCGCATGTGGGATTTCAAATGTGATTTTCTCGAAAATGTTGATCCATATACTTGACAAGAGAAGGGTTTCTCTCCAGTGTGTATTCGCATGTGTGTCTTTAAAGCTGAACTTTGTGAAAATGCTGACTCACACACTTGACAAGAAAAGGGTCTCTCTCCTGTGTGTGTCCGCATATGGGATTTCAAATGTGAATTTCTTGAAAATGCTGATCCACACACTTGACAAGAGAAGGGTTTCTCTCCAGTGTGTGTTCGCATGTGTCCATTCAAATGCCACTTCTCTGAAAATGTTGATCCACACACTTGGCAAGAGAATGGTTTCTCTCCAGTGTGTGTTCGAAAGTGTCTCTTCAAATGCGAACTTTGTGAAAATGTTGATCCACACACCTGACAAGAGAAGGGTTTCTCTCCAGTGTGTGTTCGCATGTGTTTTTTCAAATCTGAACTGTTTGAACATGCTGATCCACACACTTGACAAGAGAAGGGTTTCTCTCCAGTGTGGGTTTGCATGTGTCCCTTCAAATGCGAATTCTCTGAAAATGCTGATCCACACACTTGGCAAGAGAATGGTTTCTCTCCAGTGTGTGTTCGCAAGTGTCTCTTCAAATGTGAATTCTCTGAAAATGTTGATCCACACACCTGACAAGAAAAAGGTTTCTCTCCAGTGTGTGTTCGCAAGTGTCTCTTCAAAGATGAGCTGTATGAAAATGTTGATCCACACACTTGACAAGAGTAGGTTTTCTTTCCAGAGTGTGTTTGCATGTTTTCTTTTCTAATCTGAACTTCTTAAATAGGCTGATCCATACACTGCTGTGTGTCTGCATGTGTATTTTCAAATGTTAATTCAGTGAATCTGCTGATCTACAGAATTTGCAAGAATAAGTTTGTGCAGTGAAAATGCTGATCCATACACTTGACATGAGTTGGTTCTCTCTTCAGTGTCTCTTGGCATTTGTATTCTCAAAATTGAAGCCAATGAAAATGATGATCCATACACTGCCATACATAGCATCTGTGTTTAAATTTGAACACACATAGTCCAGCAACTGCCTAGAATGTGTATATGCTTTTTGAAAAAATGGTTTCTTCCTTCATTCTTATCGTCAACATCAAATTAATGATTACAGTTTATGGCCATCAAATTTTCTTTGCAATATCTGTGAATAAAGAAGAGTTATTATTAAAGAAAATATTATACTCATTTATTATTTGCAATAATAAAATAATAGCCACACATTTAAAATGTGAATTTGTTGAAAATGCTGATCCACACACGTGTGTGTTCATATGTGGCTCTTCAAATGTGAATTTCTTGAAAATGTTTCCATGACTGAATGCACAGCTTTCCCAGCAAAGTACATTTTGGACTTTATGGTACTCCCATTAACCAAGCTATGCCTGTCCCCCCCCTGAAAGAACAAATTTGATTAAAGTCATTTATTTACCGTTGTGTAGAGAGCTAAAGCCACAAAGAAGGGGGGAAAAAAGAAAAAAAAAAAAAAAAAAAAAAAAAAAAAAGGTCATTTTACTTTCTTTCAGCATCAATTCATGAATTGGTGTCAAAAATAAATTAACTTTGCATTTTAAACAATTTTAGGTATTTTCCGTGTTTCTTTTGACGATCTGTATGTTTTATATTTATTTATTGTTTATGAAAAATCTGTGTCAAACATTTGGTTGGAGATTGGTGAGTTTTAGTTGTAAGTCACAACACTCTTCCAGGTTCAGTCTGTTCCTCTGCTGTGTTAGAATTGCATTTGAATGACTAAAACCAGGTTCAACCATGTACAAACTTGGGAATGCCTAAGTCTACTTTCAGTGTTTAGCTACATGCTCAGGTGCCAGGATAGTTGGTAATCATCCACAATATATCCAGAGCAGATAGTCTAGTGTATAAATGAAATGCATCAAATGTTGTTACTGGTTTAATATGGAAAGACAACCCCTTAATTTATGGGCAGTATAGGTTTTTCCATGACAGCCAAAAATAAGTTTGTTCCATTTAAGCTGCTCAAATTGTCACTTGCTTTCCCAGCACTACATTTTTTTACTTTTCAATTTGCATATCGTACAATGGGGTAATTGAGACAATCGGGAAGCAATTCAGAATGGCATCCACTGAGAACTTATTAATCAGTATATTTGCTGTTTATAGTGTTTAGAGCATGCCATTGGCCTTTAGGTAAATAATTTTCCCAACTATAGGGTAATATATTTTTTTTTTCTACCAATATTATTGAATATTTTATATAATACATATGTTAAAAACTAATTTGTAAGCCTGCTGAAAATAAAAAAAATTTCAGAACCTGAAATTTAGCTTAAATTCGTTTCTAAATTCCAAGTATGGAATTCCTTATTTTCAAAATAACAATTGCCAACCACATAGTAATGTTCCTTTTTTTGTCTAAAAGAGACTGATTCTTGTTCAGCTCTATAAGTTTTTCCATTATTCTGCATTGTCATTGAAGTGAAATAACAATGGCCAACCATTGCTGTCGCACCATTAGTAGCCACAGCAATAATATTCCCTGAGGGAAACATTTTGTTTCTTCAAATAATCTCCCAATCATCAAATAAGTGTCCCACCTATCGCATCACCTTTAATGAACTTGTAAACAATGCACTTTACGCTTGGATTATAATACCTCACATAGGCCATGAGAATATTTGAACTGACGAAAGTTGAATGGAAAACTTGCAATGCTAAAGCTCAGATGTCAAAGTTTTCTCCACATCACCGGCCATCTCATCAATGCGTTGTTGCACTTTATTTGCATTTAATAGCATGCATTTTAGAAGAGGTTCATAACATTTTCAGTCACATATGTAATTGCTGATATTATGATCTCCTCGCTAATGGTACATGATTTTCCTTCCTTTCCTATACTAAGGGAGATAATGTATCATGCCTTCAGTCCCCCTTTATAATCAGGACTGGCAGATGATTTGAAAAATGTCTTTAAATTTGGTCAATTCCTGATTTTTTTCTTTTAGCGCCTTAAAAAATGAAGAACTTTGTTTAACTTATCAGAGTGAATCCTTTTGAGGTGGTCTTTCATCTTCGCAGGTTTCATGGCATCATTACTGGAAAGCTTTTGCATATGACAGGCGCATAGGCATTGTTTCATTAGTAGATGAAGGTACAAACCCAAATTTCAAATACTCTTGTGAATATTGTCGGCATTCTTTCTTAGCATTAGCATCCACCATTCTGTTTACTAGAAATAAGGAAGGTAGGTACCTTGACACACTTTTGACAAAAAAGCGATATGTGACAAAAATATGTCCCAAAACTGAATTTCATTTTAATGTTTCAGCCGTTCTTAAAAGGAATAATTGGAGGAAACTCTGATATATAAATAAAATCATCAACAATCACTTAAGAATCACTTAATTCCAGATCATTTTTAGATGATGATAAAAGTTAAAATATTGTTAAAAATTCAGAATCCCTGGCCCTGGAGGATGCTAATTGCAACACATGGGCACAGATGAATGCTAAATTCCAATGCACAGCTTCTAAAAGATGCTAAAATCACACGTCCGGGCACTGGAAGGTGCTATATTCAGATGTTCAGGCACTGGAAGTTACTAAATACCGACGTCAGGGCACTGGTAGTTGCTAAATACCAACATCTGGGTACTGAAACATGGTAAATTTTATCATTCAATCACATAAATAGGTTAAATTTCAATATTTAACCATGAAAATACATTCTATTTCAACAGTAAAAGCTGTCAGAGGCTGTCTGGGCACTGGAATGCTAAATATTGCAAAGTCTGGACACTAAGTGTTAAATTTAAACGTCTGAACAGTAAAATAGGCTAAATATCAATGTCTGCTCATTTTTAAACATATCTCAGAGGTCAAATATTGAAATTCAAAATATTCATTTGTCCGATAAATTTTAACATAAAACTTGAAAAACAATAAAACATCAACATTGAAAGCTTTCAGATGCAAAATTCCAGGCACTAAAAGAGAGGCTAAATTACAATATCTGGTTGTTTTGAAATATATTTTAGTGGTCGAATATTGAAATTTAAATATTTTATTCATTCAGGCACAAAAACGACACTTTAAAAACATAAGTAAAAACGAAACTGTCGGGACATTGGAAAATACTTCATTCCAACATCCGGGCACTGTCCAAGGCTGTCGGTGTCCCGGCATTGAAATTATAACATTCAGACACTCGACTACGAAAATGTTTGACGTCAACATTGAAAGCGTCACAGAGCGACTAAAAGATACTAAATTCAAATGTCTGGCCATTGGGATTTAGTATGCTTTTAATGGTTAGACCCTAACAATCTTCCTAGAACCCACCTCCCATCACACTCCTGGGTGGACACTAACGGTCCAGTTTACCATACAGTTACATTGTAAATAGAACCCCTCTCGTAAAAACAATAACCGGACAAGTCAGTCGCCAATATTTCAAACCCAGACATTTCGGCCACGTTTCGTTTTTAAAGGCGAAAATGACTATCTAGACAGGATTTTAAATGAAATAGAATCAAATATATAAATCTAATGCAATTTACAATAATAATAAGTTAATTCATGTTTGTTGTTTTGTGTGTTATATATTTTTTCAACTTTTTATAGCTAGTTTTTGTTTATTTTCTCGAGGTTGTTATTTAATTTTTTTTATTTATTTAAAATGTTTTACGTTTATGATCTTACTGGAAAAAGATTATGTTAAATAGGTATATAACCAACTTTTTGATAACAATAATATCCAGTGAACCACATGA
>VCCN01006809.1:1084345-1098580 GCA_006491835.1 Architeuthis dux | reverse complement strand
ATGTTGATATTTATTTTTGAGTTTTGTTGGTATTAAAATGTTTTATATGTTGTTAATATTATATTTGGTTTATTTGATGTACCAAATAGGTTATAGTATGGAGTTTGTATTTATGCTATTGATATTAAGTTAGTTATAAGTTTAGTTATTGTTTCAAAGTAAGGTGGTCTGAAATACTGATGGCTAAATATTTGTTGATATTAAAAGTGTTTTAACTTTAGTGAAGGTGGACATTTATTTACAAGTCCGGCTGATATTGGAATGTGTAGAAATTACAGTTAATGTTAATTTGATTATTTGATGTGGAAATGTTGTTATTATACTGTAGCTATTGAGTTGGCATTGACATCTGTGGATAAGTTCTTTCTGTTAGTGTGGTTTTATTATAATTTCTGTTGATTATAGGATAGTATATCAATAGTGTGAGGGTTGGATATGTTAAGGCTGCTGTTGAGTATTAAATGGGTGATGAAAGTGGTCAATATTGGATTATTTGGTTACTGTTGGGATTATAATCTTTGTAATGGGTGTTTGTATGGGTGTGCAAGTGTATGTGAGTATGTGTATGGGTGTAAAGGGTAAGTATTTAGTGGTATGGGGGTCAGTAGGATTTAATGGAGGGGCTTAAATTTTTTGTGTGTGTATTGTATTGTCTGATGATGAGTTTTGCTATATGCGGGCTGAGGTTGAAACAACTGGATCTCTGAGGGATTGTGTTGCTTTGGGCAATTACAGCTGATTGGACACTTTTTCTCCTGTGTTTATGACATTTGTGATTTATGATGTGGGTGTTTTGGAAATCAAAATTATGGTCATAAGCATTTATGTGTGTGATGAGTGCATTGGCAAGATCATTTGTTCTGAGTGCCATTTTGTGTTCGCCAATTCCTGTTTTTAATGGTCTTGCAGTTTCTATGATGTACATCTTGTGTCAGTCTTGGCATGGAATTGCATATAAGCAACCCTCAGAGTTATTTTTTTTAAATGGTCTTTTAATGAGATCTTTGATAGTCTTAGATGTGCTTGTGATGATGTGATCTTTATGGTTGTTGGTGATTAACATGGACATTGAATTAGTAGGTATGGAGAAGTAGTGGTGTTGTTTTTGTTATTTTTGCAGGTGCAATGTATCTTTTATGCTTTTCTTTTAGCTTTGTGTTTGAAATAGTGGGGTAGTGGAGGTTTGTAAATCTGTGTTCAATGTAGTTCTCTTCTTGTTTTAGATATTAGGGGCTACATATTCTTTGAGCTCTCAGGTAGAAACCGATAATGATTCCAGATTTAATTCTGGTGTGAGTAAAAATTAATTAGGTCATTTTTGTTGGTAGCTTTTTGGCATACACTCAATTGGTAGCCCAAGTTTTTGTTGGTAAAATTTGTTGTTGAAAGAGAATAAACATTGATTAGTACAGATGTGCATATTTTTATGAGTTTGTCTATAGGTAGGGGTATGGTTGTAATTTTTGATTGCTTGGTGATTTTTGAGAAGGGCCAGGTATTTTTTGACATCTAGTCATTTGTTGTTGATGTGGATGTTTTGTAGTTTGTGGGTGAGGTCATATAAAATGGTATAAAATGTTATCTTTGGCTGGAGAAAAAGAAATCATTGTTTTTATGGTATATACCTCTCTAAATACTGTCATACAATAGTAAACTACTCAAACATCTTGGATAGTAAGTCTTAATTAGAAATGATATTTTAATAAATTATATATCCTTATATTTAGGGCTAAAAGCTTTCAAAATAAAGCCAGGTCTCATACACATTTCAATCACGACTGGCTAACATATTTTGAAAGAAAAAATTCATATTTTTCATTTGATAGCAGTACCTAAACTACCATCATAGGTAAGAGACATGTAAATACACTGTACTCCCTGAAAATGCAATTGTGCAAGAACATTTCCAACCCATTATTCTATTGAGAATTTCAGCCTGGGTTCAAAAGAGAGAAATATTCAAATCTTAAGGTCAAATAAAAAAAATAAAGATCTTGTCTTTATAAAACAATCAAGTAAAGGCACATAAGGTAACTTGTTGAAAAATAACACTTGACTGGGTATTTTGATTTTCTTTATCAATTTCACATATTAAATAGTGCTAGTATTATGCAAAAAATGTGAATCATATGAAAATGCAGACACACATTACAAAACAATATTCATCCCAAGAGTATATGAAGAGGTTTTCTAAGTAAAACACATTGGAAACTTACAAATATTATCTTTAATTTTGAGACCAGAGTATTTATATATATATATATATATCTTTTGGCATTTCATGGGGTAAACTGATTCTTTTGCCAACATTAGTCTTCATGATTTTCAAACTTGAATTTTATAAAAGTGTACAGCCACAAACATCTTAATATACACTTCAACTGCTAGAACAGTTTCAAGTTTCTGAAAAAGATCAACACTTTTAATAAGAATATAGTTTCTCTCTAGCATGTGTTCATATGTCACATCAAATATGACTTTTGTTAAAATGAAGATCGACATACTTCCCAAGAATATGGTTTCTCTCCAGAGTGTGTATATAGGTGAACATATGGTGTACCAAAAAGGAATATTCACATATGTCACACGATTATGGTTTTTCAGCGATGTGCATTCATGTTGTACCACATATTTCTGTGAAAAGGAAGAGCATTTCTGATCACAATAACAAAATATTTTGTATAAGTGTTTGTTTGAAGAAAGCATAACGTAAACCTTAAATGACTTTATATGGGTTGTGCCTTGTATCCACAAAAGAGGAAGGGGACCTCTCATTAGTCAAGATGCCAGTCTGTGACTCATTCAAATAATAAAATGGCGGAATTAACTAGAATGCATCTTGGCCTCTAGAACTGCTAAATTAGTTGCCTAAAATTAATCAAGAAAAAAACTATCAAAAACATCCCAGCAAAAATGTTTTCATTATATCAGTAGCTTCATTCAACATTGTTACTTTTCTTGTTACTGGATGAAAGAAAATCAGTCAAAATATTTGCAATAGAAAATTTACATAATTCAAAATAGTCCTTTCCTGTTGACATTAAAGTGCACATCTTTTCCTGTTAATTAGAAAAAAATAAAGGGAGTATTTAAGCACCAACTACTTGAAAAACGAATCCATGCACTTTATGAAAAACGATTTTGTATCTGTAAGTTTTTGAATATGAATCCTGTGAAAAAGTTAATCCATATAATTTGCATGTTTAAGGTTGTTCTTTATTGCATACTTGCATGTGTATTATGTGAATTAGAGTGGAAATACTAAACAATACACTTTACAAGATGGTTTCCCTCCAGTGTGTTTACATGTGATGTTTCAAATTTTGTTCCTCTTCAGTGTGTTTGCATATATTTTATCAAACTTGAACTCTGTGAAAATGCTGATCCACACACTTGACAAGAGAAGGTTTTCTCTCCAGTGTGTTCACATGTCTTTTCAAAGCTGAACTCTCTGAAAGTGCTGATCCACACACTTCACAAGAGTAAGGTTTCTTTCCATTGTGTGTTTGCATGTTTTTTCTAATCTGAACTTTTTAGATACACTTTGTGTACTTTCAAATGTGAATTCAATGAAAATGCTGATTTATAAACTATGCAGGAATGAGGATTTTTGTTGGTTGTTTGCAAGTAATAATTTTGATTTGTACTGTGAAAATGCTTATCTACACACTTGACAAGAGTTGGTTCTCCCGTATTTTGGCATTTGTATTCTTAAAGTTGAATCCAATGATCTGCACACTGCATAAGAGTAGCATTTCTCTCCAATGTGTGTGTATGCAAATATGTTTTGAAATGTAAAAATGTACAGTCCCACATCTGCCAAGAATATGTGAGTGGCCTTGCATGATAAATGCCAAATGAGCCATTCATCACAAGTTGAGGAAAATGCGTTCAAAGTTTGATGAACTTTCACTCACAATAATTTCGTTATTTTTAGAGCTACAATGCTCATTTTTGTTAATTTTGAATCTTGAATACTTTGCATTATGATTCTGATGCATATTACATGCAGTGGTATCCCAGCCCCCCAGCTCCAAACTATTCTTCTTAACTTGCCGTTGCGTGCAAGTTGTACAAGTGTCCTTTGCCGGCCTATCAAAGACAATGTTATACTTTGTGGTGAAAACTGTTCTAAAGTACCGAGGGGACACAACATACTCGCCATTGTGGTTGTCTGCCATCCACCTCATATACTGCAAGTACAGTAACTGAATGGTACCACCTTGTTCAAGGTATTGCTTTCCAGGAGTACCACGGCGAGTATAATGGCTGGATTGGACGGGCAATGCTCTAATGAATTCATTGACCCGTTCAACAGCAGGAGCTGGAATAGCCTTGCCTGAAGGATGCTTCCCTCTTCTATCAGGCACAGGAGTACCTGTTGGTGATTCCTTCTTCATTCTAATAAGGTGTTTCACCTTACCCAAACCTACTCCATGTATTGATACAAAGGCAAAGCGACACACTTTAAAGTCTCTATTATTGGCTTTCACATAGAAATCATAGTTCACAGGCCTACGTGACACCTCGGCCTTCGACCTTTTACGTTTTACTTGCACTTCTCTGATAAGTGACTGTAGGTAAGAATTTGCTAAGTCATAATTACCTATTTTCCAAAAGTTGGCAAAAATGTTTTCAATGTTTTCTCTACCAACAACATCAAAACACTTCTTAGGGCATGTACACGGAGCCCCTATCTTTCTTGCTTCAACAAGTTTTTTTGTTCTATAGCTCACGTAGGCCTGACCAAGGTTTTTCTTTTTTTTCGCAATATTGATTTCCCATTCTTCAAACTTAGGCTTCCTTACTCGCCCTTCCCTCACTTTACTTCCTTTTTCTTGGGAAACACCAACACGATCATTATCAGCAACACCTCCACCACCACCACCACCACCAAGACACTCGATGCCAGATATATTAACACCATCATTGTTGGTTTCACTTTCTACCCTTGAAGAGATTTCAACTGGCGTAAGACTCACTGGGGTTTGTTGTTTACGCTCCGAGGTTGCACAATTGTAGAACAAACTCTTCGATATTACTAACTTTTCCTGGCTGATTCCCGGTGGCCCAGCCTTCACAGGTGAATCACTGATACTTCCACTCATTATTATTAAAATAAAGCACAAGAAAGCACTAAAATAACAAAGTTATTGACAAAAATACAAAAGGACATTCTAGAGATGTGAACGCAGCATAAAGTAAACACACAATGGCGGAGACTAGAAAATGCTGTGCGCTGATTGGTCAAGACGTTGGCCACCAGCCAATCACAGCACTCCTAGTCTCTCACTGACTGAGTGGATGTTGGGTTGCTACTATAGGTTATGATGGCTTGCCTCACTGTCTGCCAAGCGAGCTCCCTAGTCCTTTTTTTATGCAACTATAAAACGTATTTCTAGTGTGATAACTCACTCGATTTTGATCGCAAATGATGGGGGAAGGATTGAAATAGTGTTATCCAACATAAAAGCATTTTCTCATTTTTATTTGGTTGTTTGCAAGTAATAATTTTGATTTGTACTGTGAAAATGCTGATCTTGACATGAGTAGGTTCTCTCATCAGTATATCTTGGCATTTGTATTCTCAGAATTGAACCCATACACTGCGCAAGAGTAGCCTTTCTCACCAATGAGTGCCGTATGCAAATATGTTTTGAAATGTGAAAATGCACAGTCCCGCATCAGCCAAGAAATGCATGTTCAAGAAATGGTTTCTTTCTTCATTCTCATCTTCAACATCAAACATTGATGATTACAGTTTATGGCCATCAATTTTTCACTGCAATATCTGTGAATAGAGAAGAGGTGTTATTAAAGAAAATACTAAACTCATGCATTATTTGCAATAATAAAAGTATGACAAATTATTTTGTTGAAAGAAAACATCTGGAATATAAAAAACTAAAAATGTACAAAATGTATTTCTGTGGAATCAGAGCATATTTTTCCTTTTATATTCAAGCAACTAGCAATGTATGAGAAGATTTAAGAGACAAGTGTTGAGAAAGGAATTTCTTTAAAAAAAAGATAAGTAGAAAACAGTTGGTGTAATGTGGAGGAAGGGAAAAAAGAAGAAAAATCAATTCTGTTTTGTAGCAGCTTTGCTTCAAGTTCTCAAAATGGAAGAGGGAAGAATTGTTTTGTTTGAACAATAAACAAGTCTGTCGCTTGAACTAAACAAGTCCACCATTTTGCTATGCCTTTAGATTTCTTCATAAACAGAATAAATAAATAAATAAATATAAAACGTATGGATAGTCAAAAATAGAAACAAGAAAATACCTAAAATTGTTTAAAATGTGAATTTAATTTATTTTTAACACCAATTTACAAATTGATGCTGAAAAAAAGTAAAACAACCTTTTTTGTTCCTTCTTTGCAGCTTTAGCTCTTTATCCCTTAAGAAATGGTGTCACATACAATTTAATTGTTCTGAACAGTCTCTTATATAATATTATATTTTATCCTTGATTTTAACTCATGAACTGTACTAAGTGTCACATACAATTTAATTGATCTGCGCAGTCTCTTACATAATATTATATTTTATCCTTGATTTTAACTCATGAAGTGTACTAAGTGTCACATACAATTTAATTGTTCTGCACAGTCTCTTATATAATATTATATTTTATCCTTGATTTTAACTCATCAACTGTACTAAGTGACATCTAATGAACATCCTGGTGCAGTCACGTGACTGTTTGTCAATTTGCCTACCCAGAATCCCACATAATGTTCCTTCAAGTAGAAATGGGTCTGGGTTCTTATGGGTTATACAATGGTAAATAAATGACTTCAAATAAAATTTATTATCTCAACAGGTGAAAAAACCAGGCATAGCTTGGTTAATGGGAGTAACATAAAGTCCAAAATGATGAGTTATTATGCTGTCAACAAGACAATCTCTGTTGCTGCTAATATATTTTCGTTCTTTTTATTTCACATTTACTGGCCTCATCTGAGACTAAACTCAGTAGAGGTTCTTTTTTCTCTAAATACTTTGGCATAGGTATAATAACCAATTGGTCCCATAGTGTTGGAGAGGTTTTGTGACAAACTCAACTTTCCAGATCCTTATACTATACACTAGCAACTCTCATGGACTTTGGGCAAAAGACGACATGTGTCGATTCAAATGTCTGTAACTTAAAATCTATTAATTGTATCATAATAACATTGGACGTTTTTGCTGTGGCCCTTTTGCATTGGACGTTTTGTCCATTGGTAACTTTTACATTGGCCCTTTTAGCATTGAACATTTTGGCATTGGTCGCTTTTGTTGGTTCAATACAAAAAGGTCTAATGAAAAAAATGTCCAATGCAAAAATGTCCAAAGCAAAAAGGGCCAATTTATACATATATAGACGTTTACAGGTCAAAACGTCCAATGAACAAACACGTCCAATGCAAAAAGGGCCAATTTATTCATATATAGAAACATGCTACATACTCAAATGTACATGTTCACACACACTCACACATGCCACATATGCAAACATGTATACACATACACACATGCAATCATTTGTTTTATTTGTTTTAATAAATCATTATTAATGTTGCTCCCTTAGCTTTCATTCATAAGAGGACTTTAGTTTGAGACTTATTATGGACAGATACAGTTATCTCGTAATTAACATGGTTTTGTTTAACATGAGTTTTGATTACCGCGGTTAAATTAATAGCGACCACCCCTTTCACGCTATCAAAATAGTGTTTCTACTGACATCTGCACCCACTACTCTCTCTGTGCATTGAGACCAATACTAGTACTACTATAACACAGAGAACTGTTATGCAGTCCATTATATTACAAGCCAGTTGTTTTCTTTTTTTCTTTCGTAATTTAGAGTCTATTAAACAATAAATAATGTATATGGATTTTGATATTGGACTTTTTAAAATCTTGATAATTTTTTCTCTGAAAGTAAATGTTGCTAAAACTAATTTAATGTTGTTAATAAACATTTTTCTCACATTTGTTTTTCTTTTCTTTACAAGAGTATCATATTCTGTACTTTATAGAGTAGCTAGCTACAGTTAAATATGTAGCATGGATAAAATGTAATCTTTACCATTGATTGTTGTATTTAATTAACACGTCTTTGATATGCACAGTACCATCTGGGGATTAATTAATCGCGTTAATCAAGGGGAACCTGTTCAGTTCAATTAGGTAGATTATAGAACACATAACATGAACCAAACACATCCCTCTAGCATGTGTGTGTATGTTGGGTATGTGTATTTGACATTTTTGCATTGGACATTTTGTCCATTGGACATTTCTGCATTGGCCCTTTTAGCATTGGACATTTTTGCATTGGACGTTTTGTTCATTGGACCATTTTGCATTGAACGTTTGGTTCATTGGACGTTTTGTACATTAGATGTTTTATTCATCGGACCTTTTTGCATTGGACGTTTTGTTCATTGGACCTTTTGTTCAATGGACATTTTGACTTAGCATCAGGCATGTACTGAAGGAATTAGCATATGTGTTGCTATGTTCAGTATATGCAACTGGAATTTTTCAGACTGAGAGTCACAGTTCCACCTATCTACATGTATCATTGTCAGTTCGGCCTGTTTAGCTACCTAGTGATGAATGACTGGCTACACGCCCAGATGCTGGATAGTTGGTAATCATCCACAAATAATAATAAGAGAAAAACTTCATAAATAATACAGGTAATATTGAATAGATCAAAAATAAATTTTGCATCACCTTTAAAGTACTTGGCCAACAAAAACTTGTCAACAATGCACTTTAGGCTTGGATTATAATACCTCACATAGGCCATGAGAATATTTGTAATTTTGTGCTGAAAACTGCTTTCATGGAGTTGAATGGAACATTTGTAATGTTAAAGTTCAGATGCCAATGTTTTCTCCACATCATCGGCCATCTTATTAATGCATTGTTGCACTGTATTTGCATTTAATAGCATCCATTTTAGAATAGGTTCATAATGTTTTCAATCACATCTGTAATTGCTGGTATGCTCCATTATGATCTCCTCACTAATGGTATATGATTTTCCTTTCTTTGTTATATTAAGGGAGACACTGTATGATGCCTTCAGTCCTCTTTTAAATTTGGTTGATCTCTGATTTTTTCTTACAGTGCCTTAAAATAAAATCAAGATCTTTGTTTTTCTCATCAGAGTGAATCATTTCCAGGTGGTCTTTCATCTTTGCAGGTTTCATGGCATCATTACTGAAAGCTTTTTCACATAACAAGCACGCAGACATTGTTACATTAAAATAGAAATTTCAAATACTCTTCTGAATATTGTCAGCACTTTTTCTTAGCATTAGCATCTGCCATTCTGCTTACTAGAAATATGGTAGGTCCTCCACACACTTTTAACAAAAAAGCGATATGTGACAAAAAACACCCAAAATGTGTATAAAACTTATTTGTTGTTATAAATGTTTGTGCTATGATTTAACTTTCTTATGTTGAAAAAAAAACTAATTTTGCCTTCACAAATGTTTTTGTAAATCACTACCTCTGTCCCATAAAAGTTGTTAAAATATTATTAAAAATTGATGGTAAAGGATAAAATATTATTAAAAATTGATGGTGACTCTAAGAGCTGACTGGAGCTGCCCGGCAATATTCTAAATTCCAATGTCTGGGCATAGGAAGAAGCTAAATTCTGACCCCGGGCACTAATAGATACTATATTCCTATGCCCTGGGACTGGTGTATGGTAAATTGCAATGACCGGTGAAAGCGGAATGCTAAATTTCAACTTCCGTGCAAAGAGGAATGCTAAATTACAATGTCCAGTCAAAGTGGAATGCTAAATTACAATGCCCAGGCACAGATGGATGCTAAATACAAACATCCAGGTACAAAAAAGGATACTAAATTTCATTTTCTGGGCATAAAAGGATGCTATATTCCAACTCCTGGGCACAGAAGGATGCTAAAAATTCCAATGTCTATGCATGGAAGGCTGCTAAATTCCAACATCAAGGCACTTATAGATGCTAAATTCTGATGTCCATTCACTGAAGGATGATACATTCCGATGTCTGGGCACAGAAGGATGCTAAATTTTATCATTCAACCAAATAAATATGTTAAATTTTGACATATGATCACGAAAATACAATTTATTTCAACATTAAAAGATGTCAGAGTTTGCCCAGGCACTGGGAATTCTGAATTCAAACATCTGGGCATATTTGAATTTGGCATCTTTCAGTACACAGGCATTGGAATTTAGAATATTTTAGAGTCCAGGCAGGTCCTTGTAACTCTCGGACAGGCCTGCATAACACCCGGGCAGCAGTAGCACCCAAAATTGATTATAAAAGAGGACATATTAAAAAATGAAAACTTCATTGTCATTTTAAGAATTCAAAATCCAGAGACAACGGTTCTTTTCAACAACTGTGTGACACTCTCTCATAGTTTAACATCCAAAAATATCGCACTTGTTGTGAGGACATGACAAACACAAAGAATTACAATATATATTATTACAACACAAATACAAATAATATGAAACAAATAAAAATTTTAATAATAAAATAATACAAATATAAATTTAAATGGCAATCTTTGGTTTGACATCGGTAGAAGAACAACCATTTTTAATGGTTAAAAGTGGCTAGATATTTTAAAATACGTTGTATAGAACTACCATATTTAAGTTCATATTTTGAATTGCTTGGTAAACCATCCAGCCATCCGTCACCACACATGTAATTCTATATAACAACGTATTCATCTGATATGATATTATACAAGGATTACAATAAAAGGGCTTTTATTTTCATTATTCTGTTAACATCTGATCAATATGTTGTATAATTATACTTTTTTGAGCCCACATTGTATAATTATACTTTTTTGAGCCCATGTTGTATAATTATACTTTTTTGAGCCTTTGTATGAGTCTTTGGAGCATGTATTACATTTTTAGCTATATATTACCTGGAAATTTAGCCAATTTTTCATCATCAATGGAGTTGTGGTAATGTACTAACCAGCAAAGAAAGACATCTGTTCAGTTATGACGTTTTCATACTGTGTATGTGGAATCAGCACATGTCTTGTAGTAGTCGTAAACTTAATTTGTAGTTGTAGCAACAGTACCAAACGATCTGTTGTGGATGAAAGATCAGGTCAATCCAGGGTCAAGTTAAAATAAGACAGGTTGGGTTGTGATGGGTATGCATCTTTTTGAACCTGTAAGTAGTATACTACTATGACTACCAGCATAGTATACAGGGGGAGGAGGGGCGAGTAAAGCTATTGGTGGAATATTATTTTAGCAGGACAATTGAGAAGATATTTATATATCATGAGTTTATCTAAGAATTCTGTGGGGTTGATGGGTTAGAATAGTAAAAATAGTAAAAATGAAAGAATATTTATGGAAATAGAAGAATTGAATCTATAGAAGGTTAATAAGTTAAAACTTAGAAACATTAAAGTACCATGTATTATTGTGAAGAGTTTACTTATTTGGAATTGTACCAAATATTTATGGCACTTACATTGTTTGGGGAATTTGGATACTACAAACTAGAATGTAGATTTATATCCAATTAGAAAGTTGAGTTGACTTAGTTTTAATCTCCCATTTATTATTTTTATTCAGGTTTGTGAGGGTAGGTAGGGTTTTATTAGAGTTATTTAAAAGAGATTTTTTTTAGGTATTTCAGATAATAACATAAGGTCTTGTAAGGGGTTATGATTATGTGGGTTAGGTTTTAAGCTGGGGTAATAGGTTTATTTGTGTGTGTGTTTAATGGAGTCTATTGTGTTATGGTGGGTTTGAATGTGATTATCTTATGAGCTGGAATTAGGTAAAATTTGGATTGTTTAATTTAATATTTAGTCTATGGGGAAAGGGTTTGTAGGAGTGTAATACACATATTCTTGTGAGATTCAAGGATTTGAACGTTAATATCAGATCAATACATTGTATATTTATACTTTTCGGAGCCTTTGTAAGAGTTTTTACCTGGAAATTAAATCTACCCAGTTACCTGGAAATTAAATCTGGCAAATTTAGCTATTTAATTTTTTAAAATCTAGCCACTTTTAGCAATTCAAAATGGCTGGGCTGTCCGAGCTGTCCAGGCACTACTGGACAGAATTTTGAATATTGTAACACCCGGGCATGTCCACGTAACCCCCAGCCAGGTCCAGGCAGCTTTTAGTAGCACTCAAAATTGATTATAAATATAAATATTCACTTTTCAATGATGATAAAAGATATTAAAAATTGATGATAAAAGATAAAATATCATTAAAAATAAAAGATGAAATATTATTAAAAAAAATTGATGATAAAACATAAAATATTATTAAAAATTTCATGAAAATGTTTGCAAATTCGTATTTAAAACAAAGAAATTAAGCGAATGTTACTTGTTTGTTGTGTTTGTTTTCCTTCACATTTCAAATAAACTTTAACTTTATTGATTAAATTTCACTGGAGTTTGGAGTTTTATTTTTTTTAAATGAATATTAGAAAAAAGGGCACTGCCGAATACTTATGATAATTGATGTTGGTCAGACACTGATGGACGAAAGATTTCCCATAGTGAAAAATATCCGTCAAATTCATTAACTCCCCTTTTCCTTTCACGTTTAAACGATATCAAAATTGTATTTTAATTGTTTTCAACCACAGCAGAAATGTTGTTGACCGCAACACAAGTGACCACACAATTATTGTTGAATGCATGAGCAAAAATGCAGAGAGAAACCTTAAGAGTATGGCGAGGTGCATTTCAATTATGCTCCCCTCATATCTGGATGAATTTCTTTGGCAATGAAGATACAGAAAAGATGCCCATGAAAAACTGATGGCAGAAGTGTATCTTACGCTTTAGTGTGTTTTGTGTGTAAATTTAAAATAAATTATTAAATAATTTTCTGTCAAATTATTTTTTATTAAATAGTTTTGGGCTATTGTGACCTTTCAGTTTCAAAATGGCCATTACTCCATCTGCAGAGTGGCAGATGCTGATGACGAATTTAAAGTCAAAGAAGCAGACAACTGTTTCAAAATCACTGAAGGACGTGTTCACTTACAAGAAAAAATATATGCTTTACCTGGACAAAGAAAACCAGTTTGGAAATATTTTCTAGTTTTGAGAAGGGTCATTAATATTCAAATAGTTTTTTGGACGATTGAACCCCTTCTTGTTGTTTGTGTTATTAACACAACGTTTCAGCCAATCCATTCTTTGTCCTTCCTCAGGTGTAATATCCGAATGTGATGGGGGTAAATAGAAGTTTTTAATTTCAAAGGAGGTAACCCTTATAACGTAGGATTCAGATGTTTCTTTATCCTTGTCTTGTTGGGTTTGGGCCTGTTGAGCAGCGGGAGCCACATCGGGTTGAACTCCGCACTGACTAATGCATTCAGTCGACATGTTGTTATGAACTGCCTTTTTGATTTTTCTCTGTTTCCAACAGCATTCTCTGTCAATAATCTGGACTTCCTTGCAGAGAGGAAAGTGGTCACATTTCTCTCTCCAGATGTGGTCAGCAATTCCAGATTTTTCTATCTCGCCCTTAATTATGGCTTTTCTGTTTAGCGGAAAAAGAATTGGCAAACCTCACACAGACACACAATAGAAACAGTTACCTGCCCCATACTGTTGCCAGTGACAACAATGGAAGATATTACACTTGAGGAAGGCGAAGAATGGATTGGCTGAAACATTGTGTTAACAACACAAACAACAAGAAGGAGTTCAATCGTCCGAGGAACTATTTGAACAGTTTGGAAATATTCTATACTGGATTTCACATTATTACAATAACCCTAACCCTAATTTATAACCTTAATCCTAAAAATACTAACCCATAACCCGAATTTATCCTTTGTATTTATCAAGTCTTTTGCTTTAATTTTAAAAAAAGGTGAAAAAAACACTAGTCGACCACCTGAAATTATTGTGTTTCGTGTGTAAATTATTATTTCAGCAAGAAAACAATTAAAATACAATTATGATATGGAGTGTGTGAGTGTGGGGGGGGGGCAAATAATAGGTATGAACATAATGGACTAAAATTTCAGCGTGAAATCGACACATGAGGAATTTTTTTAAATCTGGCAAAAATCAGCATATTATTTTATTTTAATACAATTTTCGAGACTTATTTATTAAAGGGTGAATTTAAATGAAACATAATTTTCCATTAACAATTTTTTTCATATGATTCCTACCCTACCTTTTATTAGT
>VCCN01006809.1:1062044-1073564 GCA_006491835.1 Architeuthis dux | reverse complement strand
AAAAAACAAGCGTGAACACTGCCAGACAAAAACTAAATGACCAATTTAGCAAAAAATTATATTGTAAATTGAACCCCCACTACTATTTCCAAAAAATAAAATAACCTTTTGTTCTAGGCATAATAAGTTGTAAATCTTCAGCCATCTAGCTCCATTGGTGCCACCTGAAGTGCAACACATACACAGCCAACCAAACAGAATCACTTGAAAACTAGAGAAACATTTTGGTTGGCAGTTAATGGTTTGGTACTAATAAAAAATGTAATTCCTACAGTTTTATGCTTATAGATTCTAATTAATGAACATTTTAAAACATACATTTAACAAATCTTGTTATATTATGAAGAGTTAAGGCAAAATATTTTACAAAAAAATAGGTGTGTTTTTGAAAACACACACGTAGAAACCGGTAAAAGGCTAATAATTACTATTTTTATGTCAAAACACCTATGACTAAAAATAAATACATCTAAACCCAAGCTTGGCTATTTCACTTTTTTAAAAACTTTTTCCTTAAACTTCAACAACCCTATTGCGGATTTCACCCAACCACTTCTCTATAAATATATAAAAGTGTGGGAATCATTCTGAAAATCTATATGTGAAACCAGCAATACTGCTTGTAATGAACCATTAAAATTGATTCCCACAAATATTCATTCTACCTTTGTATTGAGCTCTCTCCTGATCATAACTAAGGTCTGCGAGCATATTGATGCATAAGTGTATCTCTCTCTATATATATATATAAGAAATGATTTACTTCATCAAAAGATTAATAATGATTTCACATATTGAATAGATTCTAGTTTATGACAGTTTTAATGCAACTTTCAAGAAATGTGAATCATATGAAAAATCAGAAACACATTTATCATAAAATAATATTCATCCCAAATGTAGACATATAGGTTTCCTAAGCAAAACACATTACAAAAATTAATTTTGAGACCAGAGTATATATATAAAAATCAAAGTGTACAAATATCTTAATATGCACTTCAACTGCTAGAGAAAACAGTTTAAAGTTTCCGAAAAAGAAGATCCACACTTTTAATGAAAATATGGTTTCTCTCTATGAGTTTGTAAATTACGGTCAATGTATTCACAAACACATATTTATGCACCAATCAAATCATAGGATTAACCGTGAACATAAAACATATTTCCTGGGTAAATGATATGTTCTTTCAAATGAGCATAAATTCAATTAACCTATGTCTCATGTTATTTGACAAATATTTTGGTTCCTGTTTGCTGCAAATGCAATGTAGAAGAGATTTTGCTCTTCGGAGTTGAACTGTGAAAATGCTGATCTACACACTGACAAAAAAGGTTTCTCTGTAGTGTGTGATCCAATGTTTCTTCAATGCTGAACTCTGTGAAAATGCTGTTCCACACACTCATGGAGTTTCTAAAGTTTCTGTCCAGTGTGTTCGTCTGAAAATGCGGATCCAAACACTTGACAAAACTACAGGTTCTCTTCAGTGTGTTTGCAAATTCTGTGAAAATACTGATCCACACACTTAACAAAAGAGTGCTTTCTATCCAGTGTGTTTGCAAGTGTTTTTCCAAAAATGCTGATCCACACATATGACAAAAATATGGTTTCTCTCCAGTGTGTATTCGCATGTGACTCTCAAGATTTGAAATCCATGAAAATGCTGAAGCACACATTTGGCAACAGAACGGTTTCCACACTCTTGACATGTGTGGTTTCTATCCAGTGTGTGTTTGCATGTGTGATTTCAGATTTGCTCTTTGTGAAAATGTTGATCCACACACTTGACAGCAGAAAGTTTTCTCTCTAGTGTGTGTTCGCATGTGGCTATCCAAGTTTGAAATCCCTGAAAATGCAGACTCACACACTTGACAAGAGAAGGGTTTTTCTCCCGTGTGTGTTCGCATGTGTCTTTAAAGCAGAACGTTGTGAAAATGCTGCTCCACACACTTGACAAGAGAATGGTTTCTCTCCAGTGTGTGTTCGCATGTGGCTCTTCAAATGTGAATTGTGCGAAAATGCTGATCCACACACTTGACAAGAGAAGGGTTTCTCTCCAGTATGTGTTCGCATGTGGGATTTCAAATGTGAATTGAGTGAAAATGCTGCACCACACATTTGGCAAGAGTAGGGTTTCTCTCCTGTGTGTGTTCGTACGTGTCTCTTCAGAGCTGAACTATCTGGAAATGCTGCTCCACACACTTGACAAAAGAAGGGTTTCTTTCCACTGTGTGTTCGCTCGTGGCTCTTCAAAGCTGAACTATCTGAAAATGCAGACCAACAAACTTGACAGCAGAAGGGTTTCTCTCCAGTGTGTGTTCGCATGTGTGTCTTTAAAGCTGAACTTTGTGAAAATGCTGATCCACACACTTGACAAGAGAAAGGTTTCTCTCCAGTGTGTGTTCGCATGTGCGTCTTTAATGCAGAACTTTGTGAAAATGTTGATCCACACACTTGACAGCAGAAAGTTTTCTCTCTAGTGTGTGTTCGCATGTGGCTCTCCAAGTTTGAAATCCGTGAAAATGCAGACTCACACACTTGACAAGTGAAGGGTTTTTCTCCCGTGTGTGTTCGCATGTGTGTCTTCAAAGCAGAACTTTGTGAAAATGCTGCTCCACACACTTGACAAGAGAATGGTTTCTCTCCAGTGTGTGTTCGCATGTGTGTCTTTAAACCTGAACTTTGAGAAAATGCTGATCCACACAGTTGACAGGCAAAGGGTTTCTCTCTAGTGTGAGTCCGCTCATGACTCTTTAGATTTGAAATCCATGAAAATGCTGCTCCACACACTTGACAGGAAAAGGGTTTCTCTCCAGTGTGTGTTCGTTTGTGGCTCTTCAAAGCTGAAACATCTGAAAATGCTGATCCACATATTTGACAAGAGAATGGTTTCTCCCCAGTGTGTGTCCGCATGTGTCTCTTCATAGCTGAAATTCCTGAAAATGCTGATCCACACACTTGACAAGAGTATGGTTTTTCTCCAGTGTGTGTTCGCATGTGGCTCTTCAAATGTGAATTGTGCGAAAATGCTGATCCACACACTTGACAAGAGAAGGGTTTCTCTCCAGTGTGTGTTCGCATGTGGCTCTTCAAATGTGAATTGAGTGAAAATGCTGCTCCACACAATTGGCAAGAATATTGTTTCTCTCCTGTGTGTGTTAGCATGTGCCTCTTCAGAGTTGAATTAGCTGGAAATGCTGATCCACACACTTGACAAGAGAACGGTTTCTCTCCAGTGTGTATTCGCATGTGTGTCTTTAAACCTGAACTTTGTGAAAATGCTGATTCACACACTTGACAAGAGAAGGGTTTCTCTCCACTGTGTGTCCGCATATGTCTCTTCATAGCTGAAATGCCTAATTAGCACACTTAACAAGACTATGGTTTTTTTTTTCCTGTGAGTGTTCACGTATAGATTTTCAAATGTGAATTGAGCAAAAATGCTGATCTACACACTGTACAAGAGAAGGCTTTCAATCCAGTGTGTGTTAACATATGACTCTTCAAAGCTGAACTAGCTTAAAATGCTGATCCATACACTTGACAAGGGTTTCTTTTCAATGTGTGTGCATGTGTACTTTTAAATGTGAATACAGTGAAAATGCTTGTCTGCAGACTTTGCAAGAATAAAGTTTCTTTTTGTGTGTTTGCATGCGATCATTTAAATTTGCAGCATTTAAAATGCTGATCACACTCGACAACAGTTAGGTTTCTATTCAGTGTCTCTCAGCATTTGTATTTTTAAAAGAGATTGTCATACAACCATCAAGAATATGTGTAAAGGCTTTATCAGAAAAGGATTTCTTCATTTTCATTTTTAGCTTCGAATTGATCATTTCAGTTTCCTTAGGGCCATCAATTTTTCACAGCAATATCTGTGAATAAAAGGAGAGAAAGATTTCATAATTATTTTGTTGAAAGAAAATATGTAGAACATAAAAAACTGAAAATGTACAAAATATTTCTGTTAAAACAGAATATCTTTTGCTTTTTATAATCAAAATATCAGCAAAGTATGAGATTTGATAGACAAGTGTTGAGAAATTCATTAAAACGGATATGTAGAAAACAGTTGTTAAACATCCATAATATCCATTTGTGCAGAGGAGATAGTCTAGTGTATGAATGAAATGCATTAAATGTTGTATGGGCAGCTCAAATGAGTTTTTGCTCAAACTTCCAAATATGAAATCCATTTTTCAAAAACCCACATAACTCTGATCCTAATTAAGATAGAACTCTGGAGGTTTGAGATGGTATGCCAATTTTCATTAAAATCTGAGTGGGTGGAGTGGGGGGTTACAAATTTAACTTTTTCTCATGATCTGTCAGAAAATACACAATAGGCTTTTTCAATGAGAGTCAAAAATAGGTTATTGTCTCATTCAAGAATATACAAGACAATAATTAGTCCTTTGCTTTCCCAGATGTAGATTTTTGACTCCGCAATTTCTTTGCATATACTTTTAAATTCCAAGAATATGATTCCTGTTAGAAACTGTCAATCAAAACTTCAGTTGGTTTCTTCAGTCTTCAGGTTTCTTCAGTTTATAAGCGATTCTGGCTGGCTGGGTATTTCTCTCTATATATATATATAAACACTAGTTGGCGTTGCCTAGGGGGAAAGTAATCAATACGTAAAGGTGATGTAGTAAATTCTAAGTAGGGACCACAACTCTTCAGGCAGGTCAGACCAGATCTTTAATTGGTTTTTAGAGGTCACCAAAGGTTAGTGCAACCAATCCTACGTTCATCCTGGGGTCAAGTTACCCATGTACATATTTTTGCAGCCAGTAGTTTTGAAAACGCCTAAATTTGTTGGATACTGGGGTGTCCTGGACTTGGATAGAAAGGTAACTCGAAGACTTGCTTGTAAAAATATCTGGACATATTTTTATTACACAACATACATCTTTGTCGGCCAGAGAGTGAAGAGTGGGAGAGAGATAAGGAGAACCGCCAGTCTGTCCCCAACAGGGACAGCGGTCTTGTGCCTTTCGGCTCCACTGATGTCTGTCTCTTCTTTGAGTGTTGAGTCTTTCTGTCCGCCCCCGAGTTTTCTATTCAGGTCTGCTTTATAGGTTTCTTTAACACCTATGCAGGTGTCATTAACCGGTCTCCATATCCTGTTTTGGACACTGACGCAATATACCTATTCCCTAAGGTGACCGGTAGCACTTACATTTCCGCACATGTGTCTGACCCCAGAATAACCTTTTCGTCCCAGGATATCATAACAAATTGACCTGACCCTGAATTGATCTTTAGAGGTCAACTGAGGTCAGCGTTACCTATCCTATGTTCATACTGTAGACAACTTACCCTGGCACACAAATTTGAAGCACATAGGGTGCAGCTCTCTTCATTAGATTTGAAAATGCCAGAATTGACCTGACCCTGAATTGACATTTAGGAATCACCAGAGGTCATCACCACCTATACTATGTTCATCCGGGGGTCAACTGATACTTGTACACAAATTTGCAGGCCATAGGGTGCAGCCATCATTGTTAGATTTGAAAATGCCTGCCAAAATTAATCTGACCTTAAATTGATCAATATATCACCAGGTCAGCACTATCTATCCTATGTTCATCTTTGTGTGAAGTTACCCAGGTACACAAACTTGCAGCCTTTAGGGTGCAGCCGGCTGCATTAAGTTTGAAAGTGCCAAAATTGTCCTGACATAAAGTGACCATTAGGTCACTAGAGCTCAGCACCACCCATCCTGGGGTTAAGTTACCCTTGTACACAAATTTGCAGCCTTTAGGGTGCAGCTGTCTGTTATATTTGAAAATGCCAAAATTGACCTGACCCCATATTGACAGTTAGAGGTCACCAGAGGTCATCACTACCTACTCTTTGTTCATCCTGGGGTCATGTTAGCCATATACATAACTTTTCAGCTTGTAGGGTACAACCGTTTAGGTGTCTATACAAATATTATTCATCTTTATATTAAGATGGTGCAAAAATAATTGCATTTTTTGTTATTTTAAACTTTTATGCTTATTTTGGAATAAACTATTATTTAACTATGTTCATTGAATATACCATTTTAAAGCGATGAACACAGAGACGAGAGCCTTGAAGATGAGGGTCGTGGACATCCTTCTGTGATTATTTCAAAGCTGAGATATACAGCTTTAAAGTTGATGGTGACAAACCACAATTATTTTTGCACCAACACAAGATTTCTGTTAAAACAGAATATTTTTGCTGTTTGTAATCAAGCAATCAACAAAGTATGTTGAGCAATTCATTAAAAAAGATAAGTAAAAAACAGTTGTCAGGGGTGGCTAACCTTTAACATTCCAATAGCCAATTTTTCCCCACATGAGCTACGATGCGACATACAAGTCTTGTACCACAATTCAATTTTTGCTTTTTACACATTTCATGGATAAAAATGCTTCTTCACATCTGTACGTCATTCCAAATTGACATATATAACTCTGGACACATTTTCACTGGGTAATGATCACCAGAAATTAATTATAACAACATACTTTGGAACTGAGGGAAGCTCATCAAATTTCATTTTCGATAATGAATTTGTTTTCAAGTCAATAAGTTCCATTTGTATGTTACTAGGCATCTTCATGAGTTTTGTTCACTCAGTGAAAATGCTCTAATTTTATTCACACATTTCACAACTGTTAACCTAACATACTGCAAGTTTAAGGTGTTTCCACACAATGACACGTGGTGTATAATGCAGTGATATTTTAGTAGAGGACGATCTGAACAATTTTCAAATAAAGTTGTAGTCCCAACGACATTACCAATCATTGACAGAGCTCTGTCAGTACAAACACTGATGGGTTTACTGAAATCTATTTGTAGATTTTCTAGACATGATTCAGCTAAAAGAAAGTACAAGCATGGATAAGGTATTTCAGTTGCTGAGATACATCTTGAGAGAGTGTAAATATGCAACCGACATGTGGGTCTCATGTCGCCAAAAATGCATAAGTGCATTCTTTCTCGTTGATGAAAACGTCTCATTCCAGGGTTGCACATCTACAGGAGAGAAGAATCTGTAGAAGGAAATGAACAGTTGGTCCATACAGAAAAAAGGCTCTTCCACATGGTTGGAGAGTAAGACGACAAAATTCAGTAATTTCAAGGAAAATGGGTTCCTTTTATTTCTCTTGATAAGCACCAATGCAGGGCAGGTTCGCGGATCAATCAGGATATTGAATTGTTTTATTGAAATTCTAACGAGTTAAGTTCTATTCTTAGTTACTGTACTGAAAGACTGACCAGTAGGGTGATCGTAGCAGTTCAAATCAGGCTGCACTGGCTTTTTCCTCCCACTCCTTAATGGGTGAGGAGAGAAACCCCAGGTTGTTCACCCGTTGCTGTTCCGAGACCAACTGACTAACTGCCTCCCAATTCGAATCAACGACCCTCTAAAAAATACTCAGAGCTGATGGTCGAATGCATCCTCTTACTTCCCTGTGACCCCGGTCAACTATTTGACCCAAATTCTAGCCTGGAATCTGATACCCTAGTGCAAATCCCAATACTACCCTCCAAAATGCCAGTCTTCTGTACCCTCCTTCCTTCAGTACACGAACACACGACCAGAGTGTATTTCATTACAAGAGTTCTTCAGGCATCTTGTAATTGTTTGATTTGACTGTGAAATATTGTCACCTTTACTTTCAGTAATTTTATCACCAAGACATCTTGCAAATATTTGGAGACAAGGCCTAACAATTTCTTTGGTTTCTAGGTTTGTTTTTTGGCCTACGCTAAAGCAATTTCATAGGATGCTTCTTTCATGACCAAACTTTCACCACTTTTTTAATTTCTTCCATTTTCTGAATCACATATTTTCCCGTAACTTGGACCCAGGCACTAGATTCAGTCTTCCTTCTATTTCTGTCTGATGTTGTATTTTGTAGTGTCTATTAAGATCATGTCTTCTATTATGTGAAAGAGTGTTTACACAATGATTTTCTTGAAGCACTCGCTAAACTAAACGTAACTCATTTTCCCAGTATTCATTGAATTCACACTTACTATCACTTTCTGCTTTTTTATGATCATTTTGTTTTGTGCTGTGATAGGTAATTGAAAGTAAAAACAAGGCTTAATTTTTTAATAAAAAAAGATTTTTTAACTCTTGGTGAAGTCAGTTTTCACAAAATCATTCTTTGTAGAAGGTGAATTCATTATTAAATTTAAAAAAAAAAATGGAAAATTCACACGTGGAGAAAATCCTTCTTTGTACAAAATAGAAGTTGAATTCAATGAAGCACTTTAAAAATATGAAATTATTTATGGAAAATAGCACTAACTTATAACTTGACTACTAAAAATAAACAGTTTTGAAGAACAGCAATATTTAAAAAAGAAAAAAGTAAACAGAATGTATTTTTGTATGGACTTTTTTCTTTGTTTTTGACAAAACTTTGGACTTTTTCCTTTCCAGGTGAATTGTATATAGGGATAAATGTTCCATAACCCATCTGTGAGACCAACCAAGGATTATAATAAAATAAAGGGGGGAAAAAAATAAAAATATTATTGTACTTGTGTAGAAAGAAAGCAGATAAAAGGTACGCAAGTTTTATTTTTAATCGAATATTTCTTGGGGGGGGGGAATCGTTCGAACAGCATTATTTTTATTCGTGAAAAAAAAAACGTATAATAATAATATGAAGACGTGTAAGAAAATCCAAGGGGGGTAATTAAGAGTTTTTGATCTGAAATTTGTTCGGGTTCTAAAATAGACGGAGGCTAATGCATTTACGCACCCCCATATTTAAAAAAAACAAAGGAGATAAATCAAAGGGGGCGAGATAATAAAAAAAAAACAAGGGAGATAACACAGAATTGTTACACGTTGAATTCAGTTTCATGGCTAAATGTTTTTGAATTTTACAAAGTAAAAGCGAGGAAAATTGATATATTAAAACCAATATCTGCAACAGTTCTAATCTTGATTCTTCACCAAAAAAAACAAAAAAACTGCCTTTCCTTATATTCACTGTCTTGTGACAATTATGTAGAGGACATCCCCATATAACCCTATCGATAGAGCGCTTGTCGTTTTTGTTACAATAATCACAGATGTGAGCTTCACATTGTGAGGAGAGACTCGAACACAGCGCGATCAGGAATGAGACTTGCTGAGGAATGCTTTGGATTAGCCATGATAACTTCGAGATTCGAGGACACGCTCAAATTCGACACGAGGAATGAATCGCAGAGACCCGACACTGTCAAATACCACAAGTGGAATGAATTGATTTTGATTAGCCATAGTACTGAATTCAACACGTATAAGAATTCAAAACAACATTACGAGTTATCTCCCTTGTTTTTTCTAGTATGGGTGTTCCTAAATGCCTTAACAAATAGACGATAACCGATTCTTCATGTCCACACCTAAACAGTTAAAGACAATAAGAAGAAAATGAATAGAAAACTTACCTACCGAATTATTAAACTATTGCCAACAAATTTTATTCAATTATTCAACATGGATTAACGATAAACAATAAAGTGGCTGAATGAATGTATAAAATACTTTGTCCCATACTTTTTGTTACATTCATATATACATTTCTATATGCAAATGTAACAACTATAATGGGACAGAAGTAGTACGAGTTAAGTACATTCGGTCACCGGAAAGACTGGGTTTGTTACTATTTGTTCAAGTTAATTAGTAAAATAAAACTTCAAATACTTACAAGATGATCGAATGTGGTGGTTTCTGTATTTGAAAAGATAGGATGGATTTGGATTTAGTGCGATGCTTGCCGATGGTGCTCTTTGTCTCGCGTCTCTTGCTAGAATGGACTTTCGTATTAGGATTGGCATTTTGTGGCCAAATTTGGACAAATCTGGCATTTTGGAAAAGTAAAACTTTTGGTTTGTCCATATTTTAATTTTTGACTTTGTTGCAGAAGTATTTTTAATAAATTCTTATTTTTGCAATGTTGTATAAACAATCATTATTTTTTTTTTTAATACTACTATTTATCTTCATCTTAATTTTTCAGTTGCTTTTTTTATCGCAACTTTTACCTTTTATGATGACGTCCTGAAATTTAAATAGAATTTGCCAGTTTTGAATGTCTAAAAGTAGCTAGACTTAAAAAAAAAATGGTTCCGTTGTTCTCGATCTATCGTTCTTTATATTTACTAAATGATTTAGTATATAGAAATATTTATTGGGAATTTTGCCATTTATTGATGTGTTCGTTCATATTTTGAATTCCTTGGTAAGCTCTCCACTTCTCCAGCCATCCGTCAATACACAAGTAGTTCTAGGCGATTGTTACCTTTTCCCCATTAAATTCAGAACATGGACGGCATCATAAAACTATTTTTTCAGTTGCGAAACTACCATCGTGATAATGACAAGTTTGCTACTTTCATTTGTTCCGTAATTGACTTATATAACGCTAAACACTAACCCTAAAAAACAGTCTGATGGCTTTTATTTTCATTTTGTGTTAATATCTGATCAATGCTTTTTGGAGCCTTTGTATGAGTTTTTGGAGCGTATATAATATTTTTAGCTATAAAGTTACCTGGAAATTAAATCTAGCCATTTTTGGCCATTTACAATGATGATTTAAATACTTCATCTAATAAAAATAATTGATTAAATAATCGCTTTTAGAAACAATTTTTGCATTTGGCTATTTTTGTCTATTTTTGCGTTTCAGAAACGCCTCCAATTACCTGGCAACCCTATTTCGTACCTCACCGATTGAAGAGCAGAATCATCATCATCATCACTATTGTACATATCTCATCTTTACTAGACTAAATACAATCCCTGATGGGCGGGTATAATTGACGTCAAAAAAGAATTAATAAAATAGATAGATAGATGAAAATCAGGTAGTGTTTAATTTAAATTGTTTTTAAAAAGTGATATTTATGACTTTTAGAGTTTTTTTTCACAATCTCGAAAAATGTATGTTTAACAAAAAATAAACAGTCATTCTTCCTCTTACACTCAATCCCTCTCTATGAACGATACAAAAGTACTTACTGTTCTAGATGGAAAACAGATAGTGTTTAAATTAAATACAATTTTAAAAAGTAATATTTGTGATCTTGTAAAAACACTGGTTAATGAAAAAACTCTGAAAACAAATGTTAACTTGCTAAAAACTTGCCAGCATATTTCTTTTTGATACCGTGATGAACGTAACATCTGTTGTCAACAATATTTACCGATGTTGAGAATCCGTGGACTCTTCTGCATTTCAAATTGTCTGCCTTACCCATTCACCTGATTAGCTTTCACGTTGATCCTGATTAACAGTCTTTAATAATCTCTCCTTGTTCATCCATATCAAGCCTTGTTAAAGGCAGCATGTATCAGCCTCCATCAGCAGGTAAAGAAATGATATTAGACTCGATATGTCACGTGTTCCCTTCCGAATTCTATTCTATCAATTAGCGCTAATGACTATCTTTCGTAGCTACCCTGGCTAAGACTTCATTCTCTTGACTCAATCATTTATGTTATGCTTTTGCAG
>VCCN01006809.1:1038302-1051603 GCA_006491835.1 Architeuthis dux | reverse complement strand
TACATTTCTATATGCAAATGTAACAACTATTATGGGACAGAAGTACATTCGGTCATCGGAAAGAGTGGGTTTGTTACTATTTGATTTTTTCAAGTTAATTAGTAAAATAAAGCTTCTAATACTTACAAGATGATCGAATGTGGTGGTTTCTGTATTTGAAAAATATGGGATTGATTAGGATTTAGTGCGATAATCTGTTGGGATGGATTAGGATTTCCTGCGATGCTGTTCTTTGTCTCGCGTCTCTTGCTAAGTTGCTAGAATGTACTTTCGTACCAGGGTTGGCATTTTATGGCCAAATTTGACAAATCTGGCCTTTTTGTCCATATTTTAATTTTTGACTTTGTTGCCGAAGAATTTTTAATAAATTCTTAGTTTCGTGTGTACTTCAGTATTGCAATGTTTATAAACAATTATTATTATTATTTTTAATATTACTATTTTATTTACATTCATCTTAATTTTTCAGTTGCTTTTTTTATCGCAACTTTTAACTTTGATGATGATGACCTGAGTTGCGATAAAAAAAAAAAAGTAGCATAAAATAAATTTAAATAGAATTGGCAAATATTTGTTTCGGAACTACGGCCATTTTGAATGGCTAAAAGTAGCTAGACTTTTAAAAAATGGTTCCGTTGTTTTCGATCTAAAGATATCGTTCTTTATATTTACTAAATAATTTAGTATATAGAAATATTTATTGCCATTGGAAATTTTCCCATTTATTGATGTGGTCGTTCATATTTTGAATTCCTTGGTAAGCTACCCAGCCATCCGTCAAGTTCTAGGCGAGTGTTACCTTTTCCGCGTTAAATTCAAAACATATGAACGGCATCATAAAACTATTTTTTCAGTGGCGAAACTACCATCGTGATAAGTTTGCTACTTTCATTTGTTCCGACTTATATAACGCTAAACACTAACCCTAAAAAACAGTCTGATGGCTTTTATTTTCATTTTGTGTTAATATGTGATCAATGCTTTTTGGAGCCTTTGTATGAGTTTTTGGAGCGTATATGATATTTTTAGCTATACAGTTACCTGGAAATTAAATCTAGCCACTTTTAGCCATTTACAATGATGATTTAAATAAGCCATCTAATAAAAATAAATAATTAAATAATCGCTTTCGGCTATTTTTGCGTGTTTTTGTCCAGAAACGTCTCTAATTACCTCACCGATTGAAAAGCAGAATCATCATCATCATCACTATTGTACATATCTCATCTTTACTAGAATAAATACAATCCCTGATGTGCGGGTATAATTGACGTCAAAAAAGAATTAATAAAATAGATAGATAGATGAAAATCAGGTAGTGTTTAATTTGAATTGTTTTTAAAAAGTGATATTTGTGACTTTTAGAGTTTTTTTCACGATCTCGGGAAATGTACGTTTAACAAAAAATGGATCATGTTCCCATCGAGCACCCTAAATCTTTGCAAATCTATAAGGATGCTTTTTTCCTTGACACTGGTGACATCACTGAAATGTCAGCAGCGTTAGTTACCAAGTCAAACAAAGTCTGTGTGTTGATATGAAACTAGAGATTGAAAGTGGAAAATATTCGGCTGAACTGGTGTCGCTGTCTGAAATGTTCGAAGTAACTTACATTTGATAAAAAATAGGTTTATAGGTTTGTTTGTTTTTTAAACTAACAAATTTTTAAAGTTATTAAGATACTTTCTTCCAAAAAAATTAAAACCAGCTTTAATACTTGTAGCACCCTTAAACCTATAATAGCTTTAAGACCTGGGAGTTGTATGATATAGTGCTCACATTACAACATTCATTCAAGTTTTATTCATGTGTTACTGCAAATTGTTTATTGTTTCAGTGTTTATAGACAAGCAAAGTAACATTTTCATTTGAAAAAATTACAAAAAGCATTGGCCTGGCTCTTTGCATTGCAGTTTTCAGAAGGAGGGTTATGTAGTTGTGTACCTTTTATATTTTCTTTTTTTTAATGCAGTGTTTCATTAATTTGTATGTCTACAAATATCTGCATTTGTCTTTATTATTTCTCTATTTGAGCGAACTTTCTGTGTTTGACTTTTCTTTGCGCACATTTTCTAAAAGGTTCGACACTGTGGGTAGTTTACGCATGACATTCAGAATGGCTATCACATCTTGTCCAAACCTTCTCTCTGTGATGTTACTGATTTGGTGCAAACGAGAAGTATTCCACCCACATGACAACGTACATAGGGACCTGAATATTTCTTGCTTGTCACTAACTGCTTTCCTCCTATACCGGATTTAATAATTAACTTAATGACCCATTTTAATACAGAACATTTTACCAGTTTCAATACTTGTAGAACCCTCAAACCTAC
The DNA here is from genome assembly GCA_006491835.1 of Architeuthis dux. NCBI lineage: Eukaryota > Metazoa > Mollusca > Cephalopoda > Oegopsida > Architeuthidae > Architeuthis > Architeuthis dux. Next base: position 1,049,267 of record VCCN01006809.1, on the reverse strand, counting down.
AGTAGCTTTAAAACCTGGGAGTTGTATCATATAGTGCTCACATTCCAACATTCAATAGGGGAAAGTTTTCAATTATTCATTCATGTTTTATTCGTGTGTTACTGCAAATTGCTTATTGTTTCAGTGTTTATAGACAAGCAAAGTAACATTTTCATTTGAAAAAACTACAAAAAGCATTGGCCTGGCTCTTTGCATTGCAGTTTTCAGAAGGAGGGTTGTGTAGTTTGCAGAGTTTTCAAATATTTGTTCAAGTTTCATTCATATGGTACTGTGAAAAGAATTACCAACTTTCTGGTTAAAATACCATGAAAAGCAATTCTTTTCAAATGGAGGTCATTAAGTTGTCAACAAAGGCCAAAGGTCATTATGAGAGTTGGGTCTTTTCAGCCAAAAGTTAATGCCATTTCTCCAAGAAAATAAAGAAATATAGATATATATGTGAATAATTTAATGCATGACAAATATAACTTTTTAAAATGCAGATAAAATTTTTTTCAAAAATCTTCTTCATCAAACTCTTAGAAAGGAAAAGTAATCAATATTCAATATTAACGAACAATAAATTTCAGAGAAGAGTAGATTACATACACATACAATAAAAATGCAATACTTTATGGTATTTTAATGAATATAGTTATTTAAATTTCAGTATTATCAATGAAAATCAAATACAAATAAAATAAAGGACACAATGAGATTTATAAAAATAATTATAGATTTTATTTAGATATTGATGAACAAAAACATCATGTTACAAACATGCACATTGATATACCCGTACACATAAATACATATAAACATACATTATTTGAAGTGATTTACATTCCCATTGGAAATATATATTTTACAATATGCACTTAAAACCAATTCAAGCAAACAATTTGACAAAAACTATGCATTACTTATGTTTCCTAAACACATTAAATTATCATTAAATTAAAAGAATCTTTAAACTTTACCATTTTAATTTGATTAACTATTTTTTTACAAGAAATACACAATCTAAAAACCAAAATTATACAAATGCATAATTTATACAATAAATTCCAAAGTAAGCACAATTTTGGTCATTCAGAAGGATTTTTTTGGCTTAACTTTATGTAAACAATTTAATGATAATTATTTTAATATGATTGATGATATTGAATATTCCATGTAATAAAGCTCCTGGAGTTGCATTAAAATAGAATATGATTTATTTACAAAATAAAATAAAATCTGAGTCGTGTAGAAATGCAGATCTGCACATATTATAAAAATAACATTCATCATAAAAGTAGCTTCACAAGCAGATTCTATTAGATAAATACAATAAAATGCCTTTTGAAATCAGAGTATATGTCCATGTGTTATTTCATTGGGTAAACACAGGACAAAAATAGAGGTTCTTGACAACGTGAGTCCTGATGATTTTAGAAGTTGAATTGTATAAAAATGTACAGCCACAAACATATTCAGAGCATTTGTCTTTTCAAACTGACTTTCATTGATAAACATTATTTTTAGAAATTAAGCTTCACAAAACACTGTGTTGGCTTTGTGATTAATGACTTCATTATTTATATAGTAACCGAATTAAAAGATATTTTAATTTTACAAAATGCTGTGTTAAATGATTTCATAGACAATTAAAGTTATGACTGAGTGGTGACATGTTGGGTAAGGTTAGTAGGAGAGGTGGAGTGTGGTGAAATAGTTTTAATTTTAAGAAATGACCTAACCCTACCCAGCAAAAATAACAATTAGTCTTTATTTATTACAAACTTGAATTGTATCAAAGTGTACAGCCACAAACATTTTCACTATTATTACAACACTTTGGGTTGACATACAGTTCAACTGCTAGAGCAAAATCTTTTAATTTCTGATAAAAAGATCCACACTTTTAATGAGAATAGGGCTTCTATCTAACATATGTTTGTATGTCACATCGAATGTTACTTTTGTGAAAATGAAGATCCACATACTTCACAAAATATGGTTTCTCTCCAGCGTATGTGTGTACATATGATGCACCAAAAATGAATATTTACACGTCATAAAACTATGGTTTCTCAGCAATGTGCATTCATGCATGTTGTGCCATATATGACTTATATATGAAAAGGCATAACATATTTGATTGAAAGTACAGTACAAAAATAGAACTGCATTTGGATTTGCTGAATGATGTAAAAACTACCAAACTTCTCATTTACCGAACAAGGGGTAACCATCCGGTATAACAAACTTTCTACTTTAATGACAACCCCCAATAAGTTTGTTATATTGAGGGTTTACAGTAATAACAAAATATTTTGGATGAATTGAAATTAAACTTGAAAATACATAAAAAATGGGGAATGAACTAGAATGACTCAAGAAAAAATCTATCAAAAACATTGCAGCGAAAATGTTTTCATCATATCAGTATATTCATTAAAAATTGTTACTGGATGAAAGAAAACCAGCCAATGGAAAATACCTGTTGACATTAAAGATGAATATTTTTTTTGCTGATGTGAAGAAAAAAATTGAACACTTCAAAAAGAATGTAATTTTCTTCTAAAATGTTTTCCATGTGTGTTTTTAAAGTTGATCCATACATTCACAATAATAGGGTTTCTGTTTTTCGTGTGTGATTTTATGTTTTGTTTTTAAATAAGATCTCTTTCTAAAAGACAATCCACATACTGCATGAGAATATGGTTGCTCTCTAGAGTGTGTTCACAGTTGATCTTTTAAAGACAAACTCTTTGAAAATGCTGTTCCAAACACAGAAATAGGGATTCTCTCAGGTGTGTGTCTACCGGTGTATTTAAGCAGAAATTCCTTGAAAATATGAATTCACAAACTATTAAAAAATGTTTGCATCTGAGTTTTTAAATTCAAATCCTGTGAAAATCTAATCCACATATTTTGCATGATTAATGTTGTTCTTTATTGTGTATTTGCATGTGTACTATCATGTGAAACAGAGGGAAAATGTTAAACAACACACTTAACATGGTTTCCCTTCATTAGGTTTGCTTTTGACTTTAAATTCTGTTTCCCTACAGTAGGTGTTTTCTTGAGTTTTTTTAATTTGCATGGATAAGGTTTCTCTCCGAATGTAAATTAATGGGAAACACTGATCCACCCACTTGACAAGAGAGTGCTTTCTATCCACTGTGTGTTTGCATGTGTCTGTTCAAATTAGAACTCTGCGAAAATGATGATCCACACACTTGACAAGAGAATGGTTTCTCAACAGAGTGTGTTCGCATGTGTTTTGTTAAATCTGAGTTATTTGAAAATACTGATCCACACACTTGACAAGAGAAGGATTTCTCTCCAGTGTGTTTTCGCATGTGGTCCTTCAGATTCGAACTATCTGTAAATGCTGATTGACACACTTGACAGACATAAGGTTTCACTCCAGTGTGTGTTCGCATGTGTCTGTTTAAATTAGAACTCTGTGAAAATGCTGATCCACACACTTGACAAGAGAAAGGTTTCTCTCCAGTGTGTGTTCGCATGTGTTCCCTCAATGTTGAACTCTGTAAAAATGCTATTCCGCACATGTGACAAGAGAAAGGTTTTTCTCCAGTATGTGTTCGCATGTGTCCCGTCAACGTTGAACTGTGTGAAAATGCTTTCCCGCACACATGACAAGAGTAAGGTTTCTCTCCAGTGTGTGTGTACATGTGTGTCTTCAAACTGGAACTGTGTGAAAATGCTGATCCACACACTTGACAAGAAAATGGTTTCTCCCCAGTGTGTGTTCGCATGTGTTTTTTCAAATCTGCATTATTTGAAGATGCTGATCCACAAACTTGACAAGAGTAAGGTTTCTCTCCAGTGTGGGTTCGCATGTGTCTCTTCAAAGCTGAACTCTTTGAAAATGCTGATCCACACACTTTACAAGGGTAAGATTTCTCTCCTTTGTGTGTTTGCATGTTTCTTTCTAATCTGAACTTTTTAAATAGGCTGATCCACACACTTTGCTCAAAAAGGTTTCTCCCCAGTGTGTGTCTGCATGTGTAATTTCAAATGTGAATTCAGTCAAAATGGTGACCTATATACTATGCAAGAATAAGTTTTTTGGAATAACCTCGAGCTACACACTTGACATTAGTTGGTTTTCTCTTCAGTGTCATTTGTATTGTCGAAGTTGAAGCCAGTGAAATTGATGATTCAGATGCTGCAACCGAGTAGAATTTCTATCCAATCTGTGTGTATGCAGAGTCCCGCAATGCCAAGAATATGTGTAATTGCTAGTACAAAAAATGATTTCTTTCTTCATTCTCATCCTCAACATCATGTATTCTCAAAATTGAAGCCAATGAAAATGATGATCCATACACTGCACAAGAGTAGCATTTCTATCCAATGTGTGTATGCAAATATGTTTAGAAATGTGAAAATGCTTAGTCCCACGACTGCCAAGAATATGTGTAATTGCTAGTTCAAAAAAGGGTTCCTTTCTTTATTCTCATCTTCAACATCAAATCAATGATTAGAGTTTATGGCCATCAATTTTTCATTGCAATATCTGTGAACAAAGAAGAGGTATTATTAAAGAAAATACTAAACTCATGCATTATTTGCAATAATAAAATTATAACAACTCAGTTTGTGTTTCTATGAACTTATATCTCACATTTCATGTTCAGTTACTCAATAAAATTGATATCCTGCTGTTCTGGAAACTGCAATAATTAAATGGAATATAATTTAGAGACTTGCAATTTTACTTTTCTAAGTTTTATTTACCAGGAACAAGACACTTCGTTATCGATAAAAAAAATGAGAAAAATTGTTTACATTTTAACATTTGACCAACAAGTGTAATTGTACCAAACCATTTATGATCTTGAAAGTTGATTATTTCAGGAGTTGCTGTGTACATAAGTAGAGAGAGATTTGATAATTATTGTAAAATTATTGATTATTAATTAAGGAAAAGTGAATCAGGCCATTGTTGTTTTCACAACTTTAAAAATTTGATTTAACTTTCTTATGATGACAAAAACTAATCTAATTTTGCCATCATAAATGTTTTTGTAAATCACTACCTCTGTTCCATAAAATTTGTTACATTTGCCTATAGTAATATCTATCTAAATATAACAAATATTATGGGATAGAAGTAATATTTAGAGAACCAACATAAAGAGTATCAGAGGAAATAAAATTATTTTAATCGTATCAAAACTGTTTAATAAAGCATAAATCAAAACAATTGAAATCATCATCAATTTTCAAAAAGAATCGCTGAATTCCGGATCATTTTTAGATGATGATTAAAGACAAAATACTATTAAAAATTGATGATGAAAAATAAAATATCATTCAAATTTGACGGTGACTCTAAAAACTTCCCAGATCTGCCCGAGTGTTACACCCTGGCACTGAAGGATACCTACTGAATTCAAACGGCCGGGCACTATGCTATATTTTGATGCCAGGCCACTGGGAGATACTATATTCCAGTGCCCGGACACTGAAGGGTTGATGCTAATTCCAACGCCGGCATACAGGAATATGCTCAATGACAATGCCTGTGCACAGAAAGATGCAAAATTCTGATGCCCACACATTGAAGAATGCTAAATTCCAACGGGCACTGGGACATGCAAATTTCAATGCCTGAGCACAGAAGGATCTCAAATTAAAACGCCAAGCACGAAATGATGCTAAATTCCAATGCACGGCCTCTGAAAAATGTTATATTCCAAGATCCGGGCCTTGGAAGATGATATATTCCAACGTCCAGGCACTGGAGGATGATAAATTCCATCTTTTGGGTACTGTAAGATGTTAAATTCCAATGTCCAGGCACTGGATGATGCTAAAATCTGATGTCCGGGCACTGGAAGATACCTACTGAATTCAAACAGCCGTGCACTATGCTATATTCTAATGCCAGGTTCTGTGGGATGCTATATTCTAGAGCCTGGCACTGAAAAATGCTATATTCCAATGTCTGGACACTGGAAAATGCTAAATTCCAATGTCCGGGTACTGAAATATGCTAAATTTTATCATTCAACCTCATAAATATGTTAGATTTCGACATTTGAACATGAAAATATGTTTTATTTCAACATTAAAAGCTATCAGAGGCTGTCCGGTCACTGGAAATTTAATTTTCAATGTCTGGGCACTATAAGGTGCTAAATCCAAAGTCCAGACACTGAAAGGGGGAGTGGACAAAACGCTAACACTTAAAATGCTGGACAAAACCTTGTGATTGATGACAGTATAAATTTTTATTTTTACCTGTTGGATTGAAATCACTTACATTTAAAAGAAGAAAAAAATACCTACTGTGAAACGCTCCAATTAAAGAGAGGTTAAATTTTAATATCCGGTTGTGGGTGAATCTGGATGATGCCCAATCATGCCTGATCACTACCCGATCAATACCTGTCCGAACATTGAAAGATGCTAAATTCCCACATCCAAACTATGGAAGATGCTAAATTACCACATCTAAACTATGGAAGATGCTAAATTCCCACATCCAAACTATGGAAGATGCTAAATTCCCACACCAGAATGCCAGAAGATGCTAAATTCCCACGCCCAAACGCTGGAAGACACTAAATTCCAACGCCCAACACTTGAAGACGCTAAGTTCCCATGCACGAACACTGGAAGATGCTAAGTTCCAACACCAAAACACTGGAAGATACTAAATTCCCAATGAACCATTTTTAAAAGTTAATATTTTCATTACTTTTAGAGCTACAATGCTCAGTTGTTATTTTATTTTGAAGCTTGAAGACTTTATGAATCATAATTGAGAGTGTTCAAGCTTGAAAACTCTATGAATCAGAATGAAGAGTGTTCAAGCTTGAAAACTCTATGAATCAGAATGGAGAGTGTTCAAACTAGAAAACTCTATGAATCAGAATGGAGAGTGGTCAAGCTTGAAAACTCTATGAATCAGAATGGAGAGTGGTCAAGCTTGAAAACTATGAATCAGAATGGAGAGTGTTCAAGCTTGAAAACTCTATGAATCAGAATGGAGAGTGTTCACGCTTGAAAACTATGAATCAGAATGGAGAGTGTTCAAGCTTGAAAACTCTATGAATCAGAATGGTTTTTAAAAATTAGGTTAGGCAGTTGCTTCGATGGTTGGACTTTTTATCCTGTCTATATGAAAGATTTCAAAATCATCCTACAATAGCTGCATCATATAAGAAACAAAATACAAAGAACGAAGATGGATTAACTGCAGCTTATCGTATATCGCAACTAATTGCAAAAAGTGGCAAGAGCCATAACATTGGAGAAACTTTAATAATACCCCCCCATCAAAGAGTTCATATCAATAGTTATGCATCAAGATGCAACCTACGGTTCAAAAACATTGCACATTAGTGCTAACACAGTAAAACGATGCATTGATGAGATGGCGGTTGATGTTGTAAATAATCTCACCATTTTCCATACAGTTGGATGAGTTTACAATTGCTTTATTGATGGCATATGTATAGCACTTTGATGAAATCAGTACATTACAAAGAAATGTTATTCCATTCAAATCTTGTTATAGTGGGATGGCATAGCTCAACATATCATGATAATTGTTCGTTTTGTGATGAAAGCACCAAATTTAGCAGATAGATATATTGGATGTTCAACCATCGCAACTCACCTCCTCTCGACTGTGGCAGTCATTTTTTTAAATTGCCACCAGCGGTTGGTCATACTTTCCTATCCCATTGGAACCACATACAATAATGGACATAATCTAGATCCTAGTAACCCTGAAAGCCAAATAAATTACTCACTCACAAGTTTAAGGGTTAGATTTGATTTTCTGCCTGCCATAAGGCTCTCATAGGTCAAGTGGTAGAGCAGCTGGTATGCAAAACCAGGTTTCCCAAGGCAAAAGGGATGCGCGTTCGAGTCTTGCATACAGCACATGTTGCTTGCACTAGATGTGCCCACCAAGTCACAGCAGCTGCCTAATACTTCCTGTAGTATCAGGGCTACAATAAACATGACACAGATACAGAAGATGTCCCTTTTGGGTTTGACGAATGGTTCTCAGAGAGGGAATAGAGCTGCCCCCAATTCCAGTACTGGGCAACAGTCATGGCATTGGAGCTGTGTTCACTGGTCTATGTGCAATCCCTGCAGCAGTCCTCCTCCAGCATGTACCTCGATGCTCTGACAGAACTCGTCCCCTGGTTCTTCGCTTTGGGCCATACCAGTGCATCTCCATGCCATGACCGAACTACCAACAAGACACCCAGATGTTGCCAGAGAATTTAATCATTCAGAAGACCAACCGGGTCGGCAATCCATATTGATCAAACACATGAGAAGAATAATGCTTGCATCAAGAGTGATGGATGGGTAGTAGGTCTTACAAACAACCCTAGTGCCCTCCGGCGATGGATGGTTGCTTGTCCTGATGTTGCAGCGCTGATTGAGGACTTTGAAGATGCACACCGGCTCTCAGGAAGAAGTGATGATGTGCTACATCATGACCAGATAGCAAATGTGCAGAAAGCTGTCTGCTTACTCGTCATTGTAATGGAAGAACTGGGCAACCCAATTGAAGAGAAGAGCGAAGACCTGCATATCCTTGACACAATGAAATGTCAAGCTGTTCTCATGACTCTACATTAGATGTCAAATGAGAGATGGAAACCTGGAAGACTTCTTTCAGCATGAGAACTAAGCATGGCCACCAGCACTCTCCAATGGAGGAAGATTATGACTTGGAACCAACAGTGACCTTCTGACATGCCTGAAGAACGTTCTTGATGTAGTTTTTGATGGAGCTGCCATCATTCAGAGGATGAAGCCAGCAGTTGCCAAGTAATTTGATGAATATGACCAGCAGGTATTCATCCCATACATCTCTTCTCAGTTGCACAGTGTGTCATTTGTAGACCTTGTTTGTGATACGTATAAGGATGAGTCCCTGAAAGGCTCAGCAAGAGCCAAGCGTTGAAATGGTGTAAGGAGACATGTGATTGGGAAGGCTGCCATACCAGGAAACTGGCAGAAGTTTTTGTGGGTTGACAGCAACAAGTCAGAACTATTCAGTTTCCTGTCCAAGGTCCTCCTTCAGGCGTTCTGCGAGGAAGACACAGAAGTTGTCCTCACTGATGGGAAGGGGTTGCTCAGCTACCTGGCAGTCCACCAAATAGCTGCATGCATTAGACCAAAGAAGTCATGTACGTTTCCAATGTTCCATGCTTTGACAGACTGTGATACTATATCTAGCTTTTCTGGACATGAAAAGAAGGCAGCTTGGTCAACATGGTAGTCACTTCCGGAACTGACAGATGCACTACTGATACTGGCAAATAGACCAAAAGAGATCCCAGAGGATGCTTTGAACATTATTGAGAGCTTTAAGCGTTGAAAGACAAAAACGAAATGGGGTCGAGTCAGTTTCTTTAATGACCGGAAGTCACTTGATTGGCAAGACTTTTTAGTTCCATGAAAAAATATTGTCCAATTAAAAATAACAAAAAAAAACAAATATATGAAAAATACCCGGAGTATAATTCATGATTGCTTCGTTAAAATGACATGAATTTTGATCTTTAAGTAAGTGAAAGAATAAGAAAAGATTACAAAAATTTATCGAAAAAATTAAAAAACTTTTTAATGTTAACATTTTTTCCTTTTACGGATAATAGCCATAAAATATGAGCTAGCAAATAAAGATAAAAACTAGCCAAGAAGAGCAATATTTTACTTTATTTTTCAGTTTTCTAAATTCCTAAATAATGCTTTTTCAAAAAGGTAAACAGAATTTATTTTGCCGTGGACTTATCTTTATATATGTGCAACAATCATTATTTAACAGTTATTATAAATTAAAAAACAATCATCAAATGAATTAGGGGCCGAAATTTCGAATTGCAACTACTTTAACAAAAATGTCGTCCTTTATTATATGAGTACCGAAAGTTTTATCAAAATCCAATTAAAATTAAATAGTAGTATTTAAAAAAACTAATAATGATTGTTTATAAAACATTGAAATACTGAAAAAAGTAAGAATTTATTAAAAATACTAACCGCAAAAATAATCAAAATGGCAAAGATTTAAATATGGCCATAAACCAAAACGTTTATGGGCAAATGCTTTTCAAAAAGGCCAGATTTGTCAAATTTGGCCAAAATGGCAACCCTGAGTTAAACTACGAGAGAGTCACGCAGTTTTTGAAAAGAACGGATACCCAAACAATAAACATTGATGATAAAAGATAAAATATTATTAAAAATTGATGATAAAAGATAAAATATTATTAAAAATTTCATGAAAATCTGCGAATTCGTATTTAAAACAAAGAAATTAAGTTACTTTACTTAGTAAACTTATTTTTCGTCTGTTTTGATTTCCTTCACGCAATATCAACATCAGAAAAACGATAGAAACTCTAACATTTTAAATAAACTTTAACTTTATAGATTAAATTTCAGTTTTTGGGGTTTTATAAGAAAAGTATCAATATTAGAAAAAAGGTCACTGCCGAATACTTACGATAATTGACGTCGGTTAGACGGTGATGCACGAAAGATTTCCCGTCGTAAAAAATATCCGTCAAATTCATTAACTCCCGTTTAAACGATATCATAATTGTATTTTAATTGTTTTCAACCACAGCAGAAGTGTTGTTGACCCCACTGTAATGTTTATATAAATATATGTATACCAATAAACATGGCGAGGCAAGCTCCCAGCAACACCCATTCCGTTTCCGGTCCCAGAAAGCGGGAACCGGAAGTGGGAACGGGGAAAGCTCACTTCTTACCAGGCTAATCAACCCTATCACACGTGTTATCTTGTTATGTCTTCTTTTCTTAACACGCTTAAGCAGATTACGTATCAAAACGCATTCTAATTTCACACAGCTACCACAACAAGAACACAACATTTGGCGACGAGGAAAAAGATCGAAAACAAATAATCTATCTGACCCACGTGGGAAGATGTCTCTTCCATACTACCCACCGTCTGAC
>VCCN01006809.1:1008834-1020983 GCA_006491835.1 Architeuthis dux | reverse complement strand
ATCCACCATTCTGCTTACTTGAAATATGGAAGGTAGGTACCTCAATGCACTTTTGACACAAAAGCGATTTGACATAAAAAGCCAAAAACATGAATAAAACTTAATTTCATTCTAATAAATGTTTGGGCCATTCTTAAAAAGAATGATTGGAGAAAATTCTGATATAAAAATAAAATCATCAGAAATTTGCAAAAAAAGGAATTGCCTAATTCCAAGTTATTTTTGATGATGATAAAAGATAAAATGTTATTAAAAATTGATGATAAAAGATAAAATATTAAAAATTCACAGTGAGACTAAAAGCTGCCACTGCATTATGCGGACCTGTTCGGGCCCAAAATATTTAAAATTTCTATGCCCAACACTGAAAGATGCTAAATTGAAATGCCCGGGGACTGAAGGATGCTGAATTCTAACACCTGGGCACTGGAAGATGCTACATTTTGAAACCTGGTCACTGGAAGATGCTAAATTCCAATGCCCGGCACTGGAGGATGCTAACTGGAATGTGTCGGCACTGAAGGATGCTAAATTTCAACACCTGGCATTGGAATTTGCTAAATTCTGTCATCCGGGCACTGAAATATGCTAAATTTTAACATTCAATCACATAAATAGGTTAAATTTCGACATTTGACCACAAAAATTTGTTTAATTTCAACATTAAAAGCTGTCAGAGGCTGTCTGGAGACTGGGAATTCTAAATTTAAACGTCTGGGCAGAGGTTAAATATCATTTTAAAAAACATTTCAGTGGTCAAATATTGAAATTTAAAATATTCATTCGTGTGGGCACTAAAAGCTGATAAATTTCAACATCAAACAAATTTTAAAAACATAATTAAAAATGAGGCTGTCCATGCACGGGAAAATTCATCATTCCAACATCTGGGCACCTAAAGATGCTCGGTTTTAACATTCAACCACATAAATGTTAAATTCCGACACTCGACCAAGTAGGTATTTCTGCGGACTTTGTGACCCATTTGACACCTTGATAAAATAAATGTCAAAATCATATAAAACTTCATTTTATTTATTGAAAAATGTTAATGTCATTAGTATGTTGAATGATTGGCGAAATATATGAGATAAAAATTATTTGTGCACACCTTATAGAACCGAAGATATTGTTGAATAAAAATAGTGTAAATATCATGCTGGATGTAAACAAAACTGATTCAGTAATAACAGTGTGTAAATATTCTCCACTTTATAACAAGCAAAAAACACCTAGATTTCAAAAATTACAACACATCAACTAGTTATTGGATTTTAATAAAATTTTCAATACTTATCTAATAAAGAATGAATTTTAAAAAAAAATAGGTTTGTATTCTAAATTTTGGGAAAAAAATATTTTTTCATTATGACTAAAAAAACTCTCCTTAAAATATTTGATTTGTTTTATATATTATGTGAGGATCAGTCAAGTCAAGTCCATGAAAATATAAATTCTGCTTCCGTTTTTTTAAAAACTAGAAGTGAAATTTCCATGAAAAATGTTTTGTATAAAACTGAGTAAAAAAAAATATTGCTCTAATTGCCAATATTTTTCATTCATTTGGTAAAATAGAATTTATCGCTATTTTCCGTAAAAAATCATTTTATAGAGAATTTTTTTAAATCAGTGATTTTTGAAAATTCAAATTTTTACTCTGTTTCTATTGCCATCACTCTAATTATGTTCTCATATGATGTACCGAAAGGGTAGGTAATGATATGTAAAAAAAAAAAATCAAAACCGAAACTGCTAGAAAAATCTTTGAATTAATTTTTTTGTTGTTTTTGGCTGATGTAATTCGGCGTTATTCTGTACGGATAGCCATACGAGCCTGCATAAACTGATTTGTTATGATTATTTTGTTATCGGTTCAAGAGGAGAGAACACAGCTGTAATAATCAAAAGCTGTAATAATGAAAAGAGAAAATCGTAATTATTCTGTTAAGTATTTGTTCAGTAATGATGAAACTAAGTATTTCTAATTTTAAAAAAACATCGGAAGAATACTTTATTTTAAAATTATTTTTAAATTACAGACTTTTAATTTTTTTTAATTTTCAAAAAAGTCAACAAAATAGTTTTAAACTTAAAATTGACTTTTAAGAGCACAATTTTTTTTTTCCGGACACCTATTTGGACTTTATTCTTTATTAAAAAACAAGAAAAAACTTACGAACAACAGTTTTTAAATTTTAATTTTAAAACGGGTGTGTCAAAGGGCCGCAGAGATGCCCACGACGGCGTAAATGTTTTATTTCAACATTAAAAGCGGTCAGAGGCTGTACGGCCACTGGAAGATACAAAATCCTAACGTCCGAGACTGAAAGATATTAAATTTCGACATCCGGGCACTGAAAGATGCTAAATTTTTACATTCAACCACATTTATATGTTAAATTCCACCATTTGACAACTGGAAATCTTAAATTCAAACGTCCGAGCATGTTTGAATTTAACGCCCGGACAGGCCCAAGTAGCCGACAGGCCCAAGTAGCCCACAGGCTTGTCCGGGCACATTTAAGTAGAACCCAAAACTGATGATAAAAGATAAAATAGTATTAAAAATTTCATGAAAATCTTTGTGCAAATTCCGATTTAAAACAAAGAAATTAAGCGAACGTTACTTACTTATTTCGTCTGGTTTGTTTTCCTTCACGCAATATCAACATTAGAAAAAAGATAGAAACTCTAACATTTTAAATAAACTTTATGGATTAAATTTTCTTCAAAAACAAATTTCACTTTTTGGTGTTTTATAAAAAAAATCTTCCACAAAAACATCGGCTTGCAATTCAAAGAGGAAAATATCTTGTAAAGAGCGACAATCAAGGGAGATAATTAATAGAAACAAGAAAGGAATCTTTATTTTGCATTTCTTGCGAACTCGAATATATTAATAGATTTTAATCATTATGTATGATATTTTCGCAGTATTATATAAAAACATAATTTCATCAAAAGACTTACTTAATTTGACTAAAATATAAAATTTCTTCAATTTGCAATCAATTAACACATAATTACATGATGTCTTAGACATAATTTCGATTTTACTTTATTTATGAAATAATTCATGAATATTATATGTTGTAAAAAAGGTTCGATAAATTGAAAAGAAGCTAAGAGCCATTGTTGCCAAATCAAAAAATATTAGTGCGCTAGTTTAACTGCCAAAAAGCGCTAAATTCTTTAAGAAATTGCCCGAAAGACACCAAAATAACCAGAAAATGGCCAAAAGATGTTTTAGGCACAAACGCGCTAATCTAGCGCCTTTTGCACTGCCAAAACAAGAAACACACTGAATCTAGCGCGAAACGCGCTAAATCGGCAACACTGCTAAGAAGAAAAAAGTTTGATAAATTGAAAAGGAGCTAAATTAGATGCTAAGAGCTAGATGCAGACTTATAGGACCTAAATGCACCAACAAAGAGCTAAATTGGCAACCCTGCGACAATCAATGGAGATAATTTATAGTAACAACAAAGGAAACTTTATTTACATTTCTTTTCTACAATAAATACAAGAAATAAACACATTTATTAAAACTTAAAATTTAAAAATGCAAAAAAGGCACAACCAATTCTCTAATCTTTCAGAAAACCTGGAAAAAAGTTGACCAATTTTCCAGTCATGGAAAATGAGATAAGTAAAATGTCCTGGAAAATTATTTAGATAATTTCTAGAGGATTTCCTGGAACAAAAATTATAATTAATTAGACTTGTTTGGCATAAGTTTATTATCAGGGCCGTAACGAGCGGGACCCCTATAACTTATTGCCAAAAAATATTTTATAATAATACATTATGATATTTTTTATTGGATATTTTTTACCTCCATTTTGCAGCTCTGGTCCTCATTGGTCAGTGGCCCGAGCCTCGGTTTTGGTTTTCAGGTTGACTGAACACACGTGTATTTTCAGGGTCCCTACACATCCTGGAAAATAGTTGACCCATTTTCCAGTCGTGGAAAACACATGGAAAATGAGTAAAATCATTTGTAACAAGCGAGAACTTTTGGAGCAATATCATCATACTCATACTAACTATGAGGCATTGGTCAATGAAGTTCAGTGCCAAAAATTACTTTGACTGAGATTTACAGGAAGTTTTGTTGCATAGGAATATAAATTTTTTAATTTTATATAGGAAAAGATGTTTTATTTGTATGGTATGATTATTTTATATAGGAATTCGTGTTATGTTCATTATCAAGTCCAATTATAAATTTGCCTTGAGATTACCAAAGACATTGGCATAAGAATAAAACAAAAATTATAATTATTTAGACTTGTTTGGCATAAGTTTATTATCAGGGCCGTAACGAGCGGGACCCCTACAACTTATTGCCAAAAAATATTTTATAATAATACATTATGTTTATATTCATTCTATCTCTATCTCACTAGAGTAAAAACTGTGGTTAATATATAGAAGAAAATCTTCACACAAATTGGCATAAACATCGAAATAACAAGTCTGAAAGTCAGACCATAGATGTGCAAGTTCTCTCCCTTGGACTTTCAGACATATATAAAAGGAGGGGGAGGAAACTAGAGGTGGTGAGAGTTTTTCAGTATGTCAGCCTGTCAATCAATTAGTGATAGGTCATTGCTACAAGAGATTCTCTCACATATAAAAATATTTGGAGAGAAAACACTATATTTATGAAAAAGACACAATACACATGCCTGGGTAATAATAAGGTAAAGTTGTATTCTATCATCTATTATGTTCTGAAAAAATAAAGTTGTCTTTACAAATAAAGGAGGGTGGTTTGTTACTCTTTTCCATACTATATAAGTTCAGGGGCGGATCCAGGATAAATTTTTGCATTTACGGTTACTTTATGGCTACTTAGGGTTATTTGGGTTTTTATTCATGAAATTTCTTTATCTTGATATTTAAAAAGCTTTTTTAAAATTATGCTTTGCCTGAGCAAAGGTATAACCCCCCCCCATCTTGATCAGCACCTGAAGCTAAACAAGCAAATCTGCAGACAAAATATTTGAACATATATAGTAGAATATTTTGCATTCATCTTTCAAGAATTTTGTTTCAACTGAATGTTTATATATACCCCATGAATAAGCTAAATTTTATTTTTTGGAGAAAATCTTTTTCAAAGGTTTTACAAATATGAATCACTTTAAATAAATATTTACATATTTCTTTAAAAAAGACTGTTTAATCTTGTATTTGTATGACTTATTTCACAGCAAAACCTAAATGCTATATATCACAGTACTATTTTTTCTTCTGTGCACATTTCAAAGTTTTTTCAAATGGAAAATCAATGCCAAGACAAATTTGCACTCTAATCTTTCTCTCCAATGTGCTTGAATGCATTTTTTTAAATGTGATCTCTGTGAAAATGCAGTCGCACAATTTAAAAGGAAATTCTTTCTCATTAATGTCTACTTACATGTCTTCAATAATAACTTTTGTTAAATGACACTGAATACAGATTATGTTTAGTGTGTTCTTGCCAATGTTTCTTTTTATAAATACTCTAAAATACAAATCAGCACATTTCACAGCAATATTTGTTCTTGATTCTCATATTCAACACTGAATTTCCAATGTTGAATTTTTTAAGCATATTCTTCCAACTTGTTAGGATTGAATCAATTTTTATTGATTTATTGTTATTATTCTGATTATAGTCAAGCAAAGGTAAAATGAATTACCTCCCTTGTCAGATGGGAATATTTTCCCACCAGAAAAGTAGAATACATTTGCCTCCTCACCAGAGAAAAATATGACACAATCTTTAGAATTTAACAATCAAATAAGCACAATAAGATTTTAATTCTAGACACAAACACAACACATTGGGATAGAATACATCTAATGAATCATTCCTCACTAAGCTTAGCATAGTATGACGCAAGGCTACAAATGTAGAACATTCAGTGAAGATTGAATTCACTTTGCTAGTATGGTTGTGCGATACAAGCATGCTTTCATTTGCTCCACGTATACACTGCATTCGTCTTGCTTCTTCAACGATTTACAAGAATTCTCTTGTGCAAACATGGCCTCCATTTGATGTGCAACCAATGAGGCTCCCAAAGATTCAAGGGCAACAACTCTAAAATGAAAGATTAACAATCTCCTCCCTTTTCTGTTTCTGCTATTATTTCTTTTCTTGTAATTTCTTGAAGCAATGAAAAACTCCCCCTGCCTTTCTAGAAACAAACAGATTAATTATAGATCAGAAGGTGAATTTAGTAACTATGTTATCTTTAATTAAATACAAATCTACCAAAGAAATATAAAAAAAAATATCAATTTCTTCAGTTACAAATTAAAATGGCCGTAGTTTGATTGTACTTTCATTGGAGACGTTAAAATTATTTTTAGCCACGTGTCTCATCATCTTGTATGATGAAACACCTTTCTTTGTTAATGCATCAACAATTTGCTCATTAGTTGGTATCCACTCAATGCTTGATATTTCCTTTTTTGACAGCACTTCTTGCAAAATGCCTAATTCCAATCAAAGTTTTTGTTTAAGATTTGAGTTAACGAGTGGATCAAGTTGTATAAGCCATTGTTGTCCATTTTGCATGTAATGGAAATGTTTCACCCAGTTTCAGGCATGCCAAGTATATCAAGAATAAACTTTCTATAAAAAACAAGCCTGTTATGTCTACTAAAGCCAAAGTCCCGGAGGCCTGTGTACTTTTACAGTCTTCTGATGCATTGTGACTGCCAGGAAAGTGGTATTAGATAAAAAGGAAATAATGTGTATCTAATAGTAAATAGATGGATATAAATATGCGAGGGAAGAGTGAGTGAAAAGAATTCCCTATAAAAGTAGGCAGTATAATAAGAATGTAGCAGCTAAATGCTAGTAGTCACTCCTTGTTGTATCAACAGTAGTTGTGAAGGAGGAAGAGGAAAGAAAAAATGAGGAAGGCAGAGGCAGCCAAGCAAAGCGGGGAAAAATCCCTTTGTTTGAAACAGTTGTCCCGTCAGATATCATTTTTGAAGACAACGCAAAGCCGCCATTATTATTACGATTTTGAATGAACCACTCAAAATACAAGGCTTTTGGCAGCCATTTTAACACTATAAATTGGAAAGTCTGATAAAACAAAGGAAGACAAATACAGGAGATAAAATGAACATGACATTTAATACATCGTAATAAACAAAAAAGGTACTTAAATTATATGTTGTTAAAAAGGCAAAACACAAGGCCACAAATGTAGAGCATTCAGTAAAGATTGAATTCACTTCAGAAGTAAGGTTGTGCGATACTAGTTTGCTACCCGTTGCTCCATGGCCAGAGTAATTTGCTTCCCTCAACTGCTTTGATCTTATTCAACAGAAGTTATTTTGTTGAGTAAACAAAATTCAAAATGGCAACACAAAGAATTTTACAGATCAAAATAAATGTATACTTTGAGGTGGATGCTATAATAGAACCAATTCATTTATTGATTTGTTTCTGGCTAAAAAGTACATGAATTACCTCCCTTGTATTCCAGGGTATTTCTTTTGTGGCTTTTAAGAAAAGAATTATCACATTTGACTCTGGAATTACAGTTTAATATTTTGTAATTTTTCCATTCTTTGAGTCAGATGAAAAATAGGCATAGTTTCATGAAATGCTCAATACATATCTAATTTCTATGTAAATGCTGTAGCAGTAGATTTAATAAAATATTGTCAAGGTATTGTCTAAATCCATTCTTAGAAGTTGAGTCAAATTATTAAATCTAATAGATTTTACCAGTTCTCTCATCCTGAAATGAAGATCTTATTTTGGAGATGCCAGTATTTATTAAATTGAATCAGTGATGAAAAATTAATTTTCAAATTAATTTCAAGCTAAAAAAAATTTGGTTGTTTATGAGATTTCCAACCTACCCTTTCCTTGTGGAAACGCAGATCCACACATTTAAAAATAACATTCATAACAAAAGTAGCTTCACAAGCAGATTTTATTAGATAAATACAATAAAATGCCTTTTGAAATCAAGAGTATATGCCCATGTGTTATTTCATTGGGTAAACACAGGACAAAGTATATGGATTCTTGATGATTTTAGAAGTTGAATTGTATAAAAATGTACAGCCACAAAACCAGTGAACGTTGAAATACTCACAATCCATTGGGATTGATGGAATACCCCATTACATAAGAGATCTACAACCCTTTACCGGGTGATGTCGGCAACACATCCTCTGCAAGTGAGGATGAAATTGAACTGACTTCAGGTGCATTTGATGACCTTTGAGACAGAACTGAGACAGTCACTGATGAGCACCCACAAGATGAGACGTGTCGTGCTGGGAGAAGTTTGCTCCAAAGAAATGTTGCATGATTGAGACATTGTATTAAAGAGACATTGTGTCTTGCGGTCCTAGCGTTTTAAAGAGACCTTTCTACTACAGAAGGGTCTCTCTCCAGTATGTGTTCTGATCCACACACTTGACAAGAGGTTTCTCTCCAGTGTGTGTTTGCATATGTATATGTAACGTGGAATTCTCTGAAAATGCTGATTAACACACTTGACAGGAAAAGGCTTTCTCTCCAGTGTGTGTTTGTGTAGGTTCCTTCAAATTTAAATTCCATGAAAATGCTGACCTACACACTTAACAGGGTTTCTCTCTAGTGTGTGTTTGCATGTGCCGCTTCAAAGATGACCTGTCTGAAAATGCTAATGCACACACTTGACAAGAATAGGGTTTCTCTCCAGTGTGTGTTCGCATGTGGATCTTCAAACCTGCACCACGTGAAAATGTTGAGCCACACACTTGACAAGAATAGGGTTTCTCTCCAGTGTGCGTTCGCATGTGGATCTTCAAATCTGCATTCCGTGAAAATGCTGAACCACACTCTTGACAAGGATAGGGTTTCTCTCCAGTGTGTGTTTGCATGTGGATCTTCAAATCTGCACTCCGTGCAAATGCTGATCCACACACTTGACAAGAGAAGGGTTTCTCTCCAGTGTGTGTTCGCATATGTAATTGTAACCTAGAATTCTCTGAAAATGCTGATTCACACACTTGACAAGAAAAGGCTTTCTCTCCAGTGTGTGTTAGTATGTGAGTTTTCAAATTTGATCTTTGCGAAAATGCTGAGCCACACACTTGACAAGAGAAGGGTTTCTCTCCAGTGTGCGTTTGCATGTGTCTCTTCAAAGATGAATTGTCTGAAAATGCTGATCGACACACTTGACAAGAGAAGGGTTTCTCTCCAGTATGTGTTCTTATGTGAGTTTTCAAAGTTGAACTTTGTGAAAATGCTGATCCACACACTTTACAAGAGAAGGGTTTCTCTCCAGTGTGTGTTCGTATGTGAGTTTTCAAATTTGAACTGTGTGAAAATGCTGATCCACACACTTCACAAGAGTAAGATTTCTCTCTCTTGAGTGTTTGCATCTTTTTTTCTAATCTGAACTTTTTAAATAGGCTGATCAACACACGTTGCTCAAAAGAGGTTTCTGAAAATAAAAAGAATGAAATGTAGGTATAACTTTGCATCTTTACACATTTAATAAAAGTCTAACATGATCATTAGAAATGCATTTATTAAGATGTTCATTTTTTCATGAGCTGCTGTGTACATAAGTAGAGAGACATTTGATAATTATTTTGCTGAAAGAAAACATGTAGAACATAGAAACTAAATATGTACAAAACATATTTCTGTTGAATCCGAGCATATTTTTGCCTTTTATATTCAAGCAGATTTAAGAGACAATTGTTGAAAATGGGATTTATTAAAAAGGAAGATACGTAGGAAACAGTTGTTAATCATCCACAATATATCCATTTGTGCAGAGGAGATAGGTTTGCTGACCCCTGCACTAGAATATTTGCCTGTGGGCCGGATAACATATTAATGAGTAGACAGTAGGCCGGATAAATGCCCTAAAAAGCTTGAAATAAGGGGATTATCTATTTAAATATATTTAGTTATATTTTGCAATTTATTTCAATCAAGGCATCCTTTGAATCTATTGAAAAGACACAAAAAATCTTTAAAACATGAAAAGTATCCATAGTATCCCAATAAAATCCTTTCTGCTTTTTTTTTTTACTTCTCAGTTGGTGTGCGTATATTTCATAATTTCAAGAATGGAATTCCTTTTCATTTTAAAAATTAAAAATTCCCAACCATATAGTAATGTTCCTTTTTTGTATAAAAGAGACGGATTCTGGTTCGGGTCTGTTAAATTTTTTCTGTATTGTCATTAAACTATTTTTCAAAGAAAACATTGATGGCAAATAACAAACTCATATCAATGATTTTATCCATTTAAAGTATTTTTATCGGCCATCTCATCAATGTGCACTTAGAATAGGTTCATAACATTTTCAATCACTTCTGTAGTTGCTGGTATTATGATCTCACAAATGGTATATGATTTTTCTTCCTTTCCTATATTAAGGGAGACACTGTATCATGCCTTCAGTTCCCCTTTATAATCAGGACTGGCAGGTGATTTCAAAAATGTCTTTAAATTTAGTCGATTATTGAAGATCTTTGTTTTTCTCATCAGTGAATTCTTTCAAGGTAGGCCTAATTCCAAGTCATTTTTGATGATGATATTAAAGATTATAACAGATGAAATATTGTTAAAAATTGATTATAATAGATGTTTATGTGGATGTAAGGGAAAAATCGACAGAATGGTAGATGTGATTAGACAATGTGGAAAAGAAAGATTGTGAAAAGAGTGTTACGTTTCAAACATATTTATTCATAATAGATGAAATATTGTTAAAAATTGATGATAAAAGATGAACTATTGTTAAAACTTGATGCCTGGGCAGTGAAAGATGCTAAATTCAAATGCCCGGGTACTTAAGGATGCTGAATTCCAACATCTGGGCACTGGAGGATGCTAAATTGTAATGTGTGGGCACTAAAGGACACCCGAACAAAGGGTGCTAAATACAAATATCCAAGCATAGAAAGGTGCTAAATTCCAATGTCCGGGCATTGGCAATTTCTAAATTCCGTCATCTGGGTGCTAAAATATGCTAAATTTTATCATTCAATCACATAAATACGTTAAATTTTGACATTTGACCACAAACATTTAATTTCAACATTAAAAGTTGTCAGAGGCTGTCTGGACATTAGGAATGCTAAATTTAAACGTCTGGGCAGTAAAAGAGTCTAAATATCAATGTCTTCTCATTTTAAAACACATTTCAGTGGTCAAATATTGAAATTTAAAATATTCATCAAACAAATTTTAAAAACATAATTAAAAATGAGGCTGTCAAGGCACTGGCAAATTCATCATTCCAACATCTGGGATGCTCAATTTTAACATTCAACCACATAAATGTTAAATTCCGACACTCGACCACGTTATATGTTTTATTTCAACATTAAAATCTGTCAGAGGCTGTACGGGTAACGGAAGATACAAAATCCCAACGTCCGAGACTGAAAGATACTAAATTTCATCATCCGGGCACTGAAAGATGCTAAATTTTGACATTCAACCACTTGACAATGAAAATATGTCTTATTTTAACGTAAATAAAAGAAAATACTGTCAGGGGCTGTCCGGACACTGGAAATATTAAATTCAAACATCTGTGCATGTTTGAATTTAACGCCCGGGCAGGCCCAAGTAACCCCCAGGCTTGTCCGGGCAGATTTTAGTAGAACCCAAAATTGAAGATAAAAGATAAAATTCTGACACTCGACCATGTAAATATGTTTTATTTCGACATTAAAAGCTGTCATAGGCTGTATAGTAGGTATGAACAAAAATGGACAAAACATTTTCACCAGAAAATTGATACCTAATTTTAAAAACCTAATCAAAATTCACAAAATTCCATTCTCGGTTTTTTAAATGTTTTTCTAGAAATAAAATAGCCCAAATTTTTGTCTGAACAAAAAAAAATATTTTTATTAATTACAATGTACATTTTGACTTAAAAATTCGATGTTTTCTACATTCAGTGAAAAAAAAATCAATAATGACGCCATTATCGCGTAAAAGTTTTTTTAATTTAAATATATGTAGTTAAAAATCTACAAAAAAAACATTTTTATCATCGGTCAACAAAACTGCTCTAAAAATGTCATGCATTTTGCTTTAAAAAAAATGAAAAACGAGTTTCTAAAACTATCTATTGGCAACTTTCAATGGAATTGATCG
>VCCN01006809.1:972093-997531 GCA_006491835.1 Architeuthis dux | reverse complement strand
TGGAGCCAGTCATTGATAAATCTAGCCACTTTTAGCCATCTAAAATGGCTAGCATTTTCTGGCAACGTCAAAAAAAAATTGCACTTGTTTTTGCAAAACCAAATCTTAACACAATTTTTGAATAGAAATAAAAAAAATATTCAATGTTTTTCTACTTACCTTTTTGATGTGGAATTGAAATAAAGTAAAGAGAAGGACGAGCTGACTTTTTTCTTCTTTTTGGTCGTCTTTTTAGGATTTTTTTGTCAATCTACACAATTTCCGTACTTTTAATTCAATTCATAACAATAAAATTGAAGTTGAAAAGAAATCGGAATAAAAAAAATGGATAAAAAACGTCAAATTATTTGGGATAAATGTTTTACAGTGAAGAACAAGATATCAAAAGCCGGTGACTAACATTATTTCGTTCCTTGTGTAAAAAAGATCCACCCTTATTTGTATTTGTACGAAATTGTTGCTTTCATTTGTTAGAATTTTACCGTACTTTGTTTTCTGATTTTGTAAAATTTTTCATTTTATAATGATAATAAAAAGTGTAAGGTAATCATAGAATTTCCTACCGTCGATTTGGCTGATTTTATTGGAACTGTTTTCATACGACACCGTTTTGGAGCTAAGAGTTTTACTTTCGTATACTATTCAATGTTGTGTAAACATAAAACAAAGGAAATTTGTTTTTTCTGCAACTTTATGTTTGCCCACCCCCAAAACGGTTTAATCAGTTTAACGTTGTTTATTGTTGTTGTTTGTTATGTAAGCAAATCTTTTCAAAGTCATTTTTTCGATAATAACAACTATCTTTTAACGGCTATTTGTATTTTATTCATACAATTTTAAAAAACATCAGTTTTAAAATTTGAAATGTTTTACTGTAATCCCAACTATGGTAAAATAAATAATACAGCAATAGTTTAGTTAAAATATCTTTTAACTAGGCTGAAACCCGGACTTCGCTGACGGCGGAGATAAGACACCTTACGGAAAGAACGTCAATTTCGTATAAAATTTAAATTTATCGTCGGAATTTTTGTGGCATTTTTTATATGATGAACCCGTCACCCTAATTCATTTGATGATTTTTTAAATTTTTTATTCATAATAGCTGGTATATAATAATTTTTGCACATAAAGATAGGTCCATGGCAAAATATATTCTGTTTACATTTTTGAAAAAGCAGCTCCAGAGAATCGGCACCAAAGCATTATTTCGGAATTTAAAAAACTGAAAAATAAAGTAAAATATTGTTCTTCTTGGCAAGTTTTTATTTTTATTTGCTAACTCTAAACTCATATTTCATGACTATCTTCCGTAAAAAGAAATTTAAAAATTCTTTTTATTTTTTCGATTAATTCGATTTTTTAAAAATCTTTTATTATTCTTTCACTTACTATAAAAATCGAAATGTATGTCATTTTAATGAACAAAAAGGTAAATTATTAAATAAAATAATTTTTTTTTTAAATTACTGCTCTGGGTAATTTTTCATATATTTTTTTGTTAATTTTAATTGGACAATATTTTTTTTACAGATGACCGTAACTAAAATGTCTTGCCAATCAAGTGACTTCCGATCCCATTTTTTTGTCTTTCAATGCTTAAAGCCTCATACATGTCGTCTGCTATTGTTGACATGGCCTGTCGATCACCGATTATACAAACCCCTACTGTTGAAAAAAAGCTATATTTCATTGTTTTTAATGCAGCATGTGACGACTTTTACCACATTTCAGTTGAGTAATGATGAAACTAACATTTGCAAATAAAATTATATCTATTGTGAGCGTAAATTATTTTCAGTAGATTTTTAAATTACAGAATCTCAATTTGAAAAGATTTTTAAGACTTGTCAACAAAATGGCGTCAAAATAATTTTTGGACTTTCTAACAAGTACAAGAAAAAGATTTGAGAAGACATTTTTTAAAATTTTAATTATGTTTTAAAATAGGGTGTCGAAGATTTTAAAAGTTCTGTGGGTTCTGTGGGGACTTTTAACAAACAAAGAAAAAAAGAAATAAACTATTTGATCAGTAGTTTGGGGAGATTTAAGACATTTTAGTTATGTGAAAAATAGAGTTCAAATAAAATCAGCCAATCTCGACAGTAGGAAACTCTATGATTACCAATTGTAATATTAAATACGTTGAATACATTGATTCGATCAAGGATAGAGAGAAGGTAATTATCTATAGTTATGCATTTGAGCATTTTTATGCAACAACGGCGACACCTGCCTAAGTTGAAGTTTTATCTTAATAATTTTCTATGATATTAAGGGAAAAATCCAGTCCAAGTCAGATGCTGGAGTTGGTTTTGTTACCCCGTAACAACAACAACAACAATCCTCATCTAATTCATGGGAGTAAACTCTTCACTGTTTGTCTGTCCTGTCACGTTAAAATCAAACCAATATATAATATTAACATTTCCCAACAGTGATTTGAAATCACGACCAAGTGTTCAGCCAGCGGCTCTCTTATCAACTGAGCCAAACTGACAAGTCTTATATATCTACAAAAATTTATGTTAGAAATACGCAAGGACTATTTTCATTCTAATGAATTAATATTTATAAAATTAACATTTCCCTACCATGATTCATAATCACGACCAAGTGATTGTAGGCAGCTCTCTTACCGACTGGACCAAACTGACAAATCTTACATATCTACGAAAATTTATGTAACATATACGCAAGGGATTCTTTGATGTTGCCCAGCTTAAAATGGGTTCTTCCATGCCTGGTATCATGTAGATGGTAGCCCTACACATGGTGTCTGGAGGATAGTCTGAAATTCTCCTATCACTGAAGTCCGTTGGTTACCATAAGCAGATAAAATTGTTTTTGATTTTTCCAGTCGCAGCTTTTGGTACAGGCGTTTGAAATCTGCTTCAGATATGTTGATCATGGTGCCAGTTCTGAAGACATACTCAACATCACTGCCTGATTCAGGGCTGTCCTGTACCCTCTCGCTCAGTCTTTCATGGTGCCGCGTTGAAACAAATTTGGACAGTCTAGCTAGGTCTTTTGCTGGTGACTGACAAAGAGTGGTTGTAGGGGTATAGCCAGGTTCTAAAGTTGTGGGGAGCAGGCACATAAAATTTGTTACTCATTGGACAGCATCATCAAGGTATACCTGTATTTGAAAATATCATTTTTTAAATAAAATCTCTCAAATGTAAATTAGCACATTTTATGTGAATATAATTGTTTTCCTGATTCTTATATTCAACAGAGAATTAATAACACTGGTCAACAAAGATTTTGTCCCATGAAAAATAATACATGTTTTTTATGTATTTCTGCACACTAAATCCAATGTTTTCATAATTTCTCTATCACCTATTGTTTTTGTTCCAGCATACTCGCATATCATTACATATAGTATATACTTACTCTATTTGTATCAACTAAAAATAAGATTCCAGACAACTTCCATGTTTTAAAACACCAAATTTACACAGTATTTAAAACTAACTTAGAAACTTGGTCTCTCAAAAGTACAACTTGCTAGCTTCTAAAATAAGCTCACATAAAGAAAAATAAGTTTAAAAAGAAACACACTTTTCTAGGCTAGCTGGCTATTGTCATGGTGGCCATAAACAAAATAATAAATATAAAATTTATTAATAAACTGAAACTACCAGAATATAAACAAACATGGCCACCGATCGGAATGAAGGATGTGTTTAAGGGTGTTATTTGGACATATGCCTACAGGTTGAGTCTTAGTAGCTCAATTGGTAGAGTAGACAAGTGTAAACCATGCTCCTTCCATAAGGGATGGGGGTTCAAATCCCATCCATGGCTTTATTTTTCAATCAATGTTGTTTGCTCACTGTTGAAGGATAATCAGTCTGCACAAAAGATACAATAAAAAATAACTAATACATTAAGATGAAGGTAAAAGTAGTCATAGAATTAAAAATAATGATGGAAATAACTTTTCAACTTTATCCCAAATGGAATGATACATTCATTTCTCTTGCATATTTACAGATTTTCCAAGAACTCTTTTGCCAATTCAACTCATTTATCAGGAATAAAGTTTTGTTCTGTATGTTATTGTTTCTTATATATTTTCTTTACAGGAGGAGTCTTTGGCCACAAGGGGCCATATTGTCTCATATGATGCTTAAATTCAAGAGAGTATAAGAATGACAGTTCATAAGATGCAATACAAATGTGGCCAAGACAGGGTTAACAGAGAGAAAAGACAAGTTTCCCTTTGATGTCTTTTTTACAAGATCTTTGGAGAGAACCATAGATACCAAATCTAACATTGTTTGGTTCCTGTGTGTGCTTGCATATGTCGCACCAAACTAGACTTGCGTGAGAAAGAAAATCCACATGTTTCACAAGAATACAGTTCTTCTCCAGTGTGTGTTCTCTTATGTTGCACCAAATGCGACTTTTGTGCAAAGGAAGATCCACATGTTTCACAATTATATGGTTTCTCTCTAATATGTGTTCTCATATGTGTCACCAAATGTGACTTACTTAGAAAGGCTGATCCACACACTTCACAAGAATATGGTTTCTCTCCAGTGTGTGTTCGCATATGTAGCATCAAACTTGACTTGTGTGCAAAGGGAGATCCACATGTTTCACAAGAGTATGGTTTCTCTCCTGTGTGTGTTCGCATATGTAGCACCCAACTTGACTTGTGTGCAAAGGAAGATCGACACATTTCACAAGAGTATGGTTCTTCTCCAGTGTGTGTTTTCTTATGCTGCACCAAATTTGAATTATTTGAAAATGCAAATCCACAAACTTCACAAGAATATGGTTTCTCTCCAGTGTGTGTTCGCATATGTAGCACCAAATGAGACTTGCGTGCAGAAGAAAATCCACATGTTTCACAAGAATAAGGTTTCTCTCCAGTGTGTGTTCGCACATGTAGCACCAAACTATACTTGCGTGAGAAAGAAAATCCACAGGTTTCACAAGAATACTGTTCTTCTCCAGTGTGTGTTCTCTTATGTTCCACCAAACTTGACTTTCGTGCAAATGTAGATCCACACGTCTCACAAGAATATGGTTTTTCTCCAGTGTGTGTTCTCATATGTACCACCAAACTTGACTTTTGTGCAGCAGAATATCCACATGTTTCACAAAAATATGGTTTCTCACCAGTGTGTGTTCTCATATGTAGCACCAAATTAGATTTTTGTGCAAAAGAAGATCCACACTTTTCACAAAAATATGTTTTCTCTCCAATATATGCTTGCATGTCTCCCATAAAATTTGACTTGTCTGAAAAAAAGATCCAAAAACCTCACAAGGATGCAGTTTTCCTTTAGTGTCTGCACATATATTCCCCATAATATACTTGCCACAAAAAGGATGATCTGCAAATGGTTATTTCCAGTGCTTATTCACATTTGGGTTTTAAACTGTGATGTTTTAGAAAATGGAAATTGACAGCTTTTACGTGGAGAATGCTTTAAAAATATGTTTCAAAGTTTTTGATGCCAGGTCAACAGTCTTTTCATTCATTGCTTTTTCCCAGCCAGAACATCTGTGAATATAAAGAAATAAAATATATTAATAGAGACATTGAATACTGAACTCAGATTACATTGCAATAGATACATGTAGTTATTTACTAAAGCTAGTTTAGTCTGGCACAGGACCACAATAATGCAGCATCCAGTGAGGATCAAACTCATTACATTAGATAAAAGAATGCTTAACCATCATAGCTTCACAAATATATAACGGGTTCTTTCTACACAAAGAATTATAGGGATTAATGTTTTGATGTTCATATTTTAAGAACAATTTTATTTCTCTTTCATTTCTTTCAGTGTCAGTAGAATTAAAGAGGTATTTTGTAATTTGCTACTTGGTATATAGAGTTAGAGTAGATAATTGTGACAAAGAAAGAATTACAATATGTCAAAGTAAACGTCCTTTGAGTATATGCATGTTGTAAATGCTGCCATTTGCAATGTAAATAACACACATGCACGTGGGGAGCGGTTTTTATCATTGTTATGCCAGCTTAATTTGCATATGCGAAAAGTTGCCAGCTACTTAAGAGTGCAAGAAGATCATGAATCGTAACGGATTTGTGAACGTGGATGTGAGTGAATTCTTCACAAAGAGATTGTCGGAATGTAACAGTGTTAGACGGTGTGTCAGTCTTTTTCACACTAGGCGGTGTACTTCCCGATTGTAAAGTTTTACCCCCTCGTCACTCGATGTTAAAAATGGTGCACAAATAAAACCAATTTAAAAATTTAATTTTGTTTTTCTTTCATTAATTTTCTTATTTCTTTCTTTTGTTGACCATTTTTAACATTGAGTGAGCGAGGATGTTCAACATTATAATCAGGACAACTTTCCATACATTGTGCCTTATTTTGAAATATACATACAGGAATATAAGTTTTTTACAACTTCAATCGTAAATTTTCATAGAAATGAGTCGGTTATATAAAAACTATTGAAAAGTGATAATACAAATAGCAAACCAGTAATTTTAAGGTTTGGGAGTTATTGCACTAGGTTGCTCAACAATGGGCATTCTTAAGGGGAGAACATATTTTTTTTGTTGCCAACAATGTAAATGACGACGGTAAACAGCAGGCAATACTATTGTCTGGAGTTGGAGCTAAACATTATGCTGTTCTTCGAGGTCTTGCTGATAATAGACTGAGTGAAAAGACGTTTAAAGAACTATGTCAGCTCATGGAGAAAGCCCTCGAAATTTCAATGGCAATAGAGTCCACCACAGAATTTTCCAAAGACATTCAGAATGTACAAAACCCACCAGGGAATGAATTAGAGAATCCTGTTCATAGATTGCCAGAAAAATGGAAATGCTACTGCTGTGGAAGTACCACCCATCATGCTGATAAGTGTCCCTTTAAAAACAAAGAATGTTATGGATGCAAGCGGATTGGGCATATACGCCAGAAGTGTAGACAGGACAGAAGAAAGCAATTCAGTGGGAAATGGAAGGATTACCTAAAGACTGCAGTGAACAACATTGACAATAGTCATTTAAGAGGAGCAGATCAATATATGGAGATGTTGGGACTACATACAATTTGTGTGTTATGTTCACCACATCTACAAGTTGAATTAATAGTGAATAATCGGAAGATGATGATGGAGGTAGACACAGGTGCTTTGTGTTCATTGATGAATTTTTAAAAATTTAAGGATCTGAAAGAAATTTGATGTCCCATAAAATGAATGACAGGAGTGAAAAGCCAGTGTGTTAAATATCACAAACATTGTCCGATGCAGAACAAAGTATGCCCATATTGAAAAGGAAGGGCTGGCACTTGTGTTTGCCATCAATACATGTATGGCAATGTTTTCACTCTGTGCACCAACCATAAACCACTCCTGAGACTGTTTGGTGAAAACAAACCAATTCTGCCTCTTGCTGCCGCCCGGGTACAACGTTGGGCACTATTCTAGGAAGGTAATGCTGACTGTCTTAGTCGCCTCCCTATAATGATGGATTTACTTAATTCCCCTGTGACTGTTGAGGAAGTACGTTCAGAAACCAGAAAAGACCCAACATGAAATGATCATGAATTGCTGGAGGAATCACAATGAAATTCCTGAATTATCGCCATACTTTTAAACCCATAAGAACCCACTGTGAAACCGGTGTCACATACAATTTAATTGATCTGCACAGTCTCTTATATAATATTATATTTTATCCTTGATTTTAACTCATGAAGTGACATCTACTGAACATCTTGGTGCAGTCACGTGACAGTGTGTCAATTTACCTACCCAGAATCACACATAATGTTCCTTCAAGTAGAAATGGGTCTGGGTTCTTATGGGTTAACAAGCGAGCCTGTAATATTAGTGAATGACAAGGGTCCCTGTTTCATCAGTGAGGAGTTCAGGATGTTTATGAAGTTCAGCATATATTTACAGCTCCATATCACCCCTCCTGAAACGGCCAGGCTGAATGTACTGTTAGTACTTTCAAAGGGGCGATAAAGAAGATGAAAGTGGACAGAAAGGGGACACTTGAAAACAACGACAGTTAGGGGCTGTAAATTATGGAGTAAGGGTAGGTGGAAACATAATGAGACGACCACATGTAGATCAACTTCTGAAGCCTACACCCGAGTCAGCTGATGGAGTGGTGCCAAATGTTCCTGCTGTTACAACACCTGCGGTTCCTATGGTTTCTCAAACATCTGAAATTCCTATTTTACCTAGAGGGTCAGTTCCTACCGACTCTCAACCATTAGATACAATGGTTTCTCCCAGTACATCTGAGACCCCTGCTGTTCCGGAACTTCACCGGTCAAGTTGCAAATGTTAACTGCCGACCATATTTGATGAAAACATGCCTGGGAGCTTTTAAGTGATGATTGGAGGTATTGTGAATTACGAATTACAAACTGCAAACCAGTAATTTTAAGGTTTGGAGTTATTGCCCTTGGTCACTCAACAGGTAGGTGGCATTGTTATGATTTGCGTATCCTGCCACCTGTGGCGGAAATGTAAGTGACCTCGATCACCTTAGGAGATGGTATATTGCATCATTGTTGTAAACAGGAAATGGTGATTGGTCATTGACATCGTGAGACACCACGTATGCATTGGGGAGATCTATAAAGCAGACCCAAAAGAAATCATCCCTGCCTGGGAAGCGGACAGAAATCTCGACACTCAAAGAAGACAGACATCAGCGGAGCCAAAAGGCACAACACCACTGTCCCCAGGTCAGGGATCACTTTACAATAAACACTCATTGAAAACTGGCCTTGCACTATCACCCCCCTACCCTGCTATTTTTCATTGGCTATTTTGAATGGCTGAAAGTGGATAGATTTTTACTGTTGTTCAAAAATAATGATGCTTAGAGCCATTCAAAAATTGACACTTTTAGCCATTCAAAAATTGCTAAATTCAAAATAGGTGGGGGGAGGGGTGTTGATGCGCTAGTGCAAGAAAACTGATCCTCACAAAGAAAATTTATTTAATTGTGCCTTAGGCGATACGATAAAAATTTCTCAAAATAATTGGAAGTATTTTATTGTAACTTTAAATTCTTCTAAGGTCGGTTTAGGGGATTTTTTTTAATATCTTAATAATTTCCATAAAAAACCATGAAATAATTCATTTTTTTACATTTTGGGAACAAAAAAAGAGGGGTAAAATGGGTTTTGCGGGGTTTAGACAAATATTTCATGTAACCAATAGAAGTGGGGGATCGATTTACAACAATAACGCATTATGAACTGATCACCCATTTATTTAAAAAAATCTTTTTGTAGAGTTTCCTGGTTAAATAAAACAAATAAAACCGACTTAACAGTAAGTAAAAACATAGATTAAAGGTTAATTTACCTGGAAGAAGGCTTCTCAACGATTAAAGAAGTCTAAATCCAAAAGTGATACTTAAAATTCAAACCTTAAAATGTTTCCCAACCTTCGTGAAAACAAGTTCGAATTGACTCGAGACGCCCGAATGCGAATCGTTAATTCTCGCCAGTTTCCGACAACTCGGTTGCTATTTTATCGCCAAATTTGATAAATTTAGCCTTTTTGGTTTTGGTAATATTTAAATTTTTGGCTATTTTGACTCTTTGCAATAATATTTTTGACTTTTTGCAATAATATTTTGACTTTTTGCAATAATATTTTTAATAAATTCTTCTCATTATTAATCTTTTATACTATTACACAGCACAATAAAAATAAACTTTTTTTTAGTTGCCAAGAATGTTTGAACGTATTTTATTTAGGGTATTTTGAGAATGCTTGAATACCCAAATGACTTTATCCGAATTTAGTTTTTGAGATAATGGGTCATACTACACAATAGTACAAAGAAAGCTAATAGGGAACTTTCATTATCACTTGGGATTATTGATAAAGTTTAATTTTTGGTCCCACGTTAAATCTGAAATCAGTTAGATGACCAAATACTTAAAGATATATTTAGCAACAAATGATATACGTACATGAAAATGACAGTGGCTCTGAAGGCTGAGCGAGCTGAATTCTCAAACACGGGGGCATCTATTATCTAAAAATAAAATAGAGCTACTCTAGAAAATCCGATACCACATTAGGAATCAGCGACCCGAAGTTAACCTAAAATCGCTCGAATATCATTGGCAGTAAAATTAGTGTTGACCAGTGTCATTCATCTTCATTTTATCGTAAGATTTAAATCATAAACTTAAACCTGCGATAAAAAATCGACTGAAAAATTAAAGTGGTATTGAAAGATTTAAAAAAATAATACTAATGATTTAGATTTGCATGACTTCATTTAATAAAAATGAATAATAAAATAATTGCTTTTATCAACAATTTTGGCATTTGGCAATCTTTGGCCATTTTTCACGTGTTTTTCGCCAAAAACGTCTCCAACTATCTGGCAACCCTTCACCAGACATAACTAATCAACACTTCCGGTCCGGTCACAAGTTTGATTCCGGATTAGAATGAAACCCCTAAAAGTGCTCTTAAAGTCCCTTTTTTTCAAACATCCTATAATCCCCGATGAAGATTAAGGACATCTTTTCTATGCACGCATACATTTCTACAAGGTAAGAAGTTTTTTTTAGTTTTTAATTTACAACGATCAACTGCCAACTGTTTGTTGACGTATTTTCCGGTACATTTTTTGACCCCTAAACAAATTTCCCCTGCCCCCTACGAGCCGAAATGTCCCTAGTGGGGTCCGGACAAATTAGAAAAAAGTCCCCGACGCAATCGTAGGCCGGTCTTAGTCGAAAATGAGTATTACCTTAATTTATACTAATAAATGAGTTATATTCCTAATAAAATGAGTAATATTTTAATTTATAGTAATGAAATAGATTACATGGGGTCCCCGGGTTACGAACGAGTTCCGTAAGTAGGGTGTGTTCGTAAGTCGGAACAGTTACGGTGCATATCTAGCGTCAGTCAAATGTTTGTCTCCTCAGTATATATAGGTATTTACCTTTCTATGCATAAAACGATTAGAAGCAGTAATAATAATAATGATGTTACATACTGCAATCATTACCTTTCCCGTTTCCATATGGCCGCTGCTTCAGCTGTTCTGTTCTGATTCTGGAATCGCCCGAGGTCCTCCGCTGCTGCTGATGGCGAATTTAAAGTCAAATAAAGAAACGGGAAGATTCCTCAAAACCGCATTTTCATTTTTTTTTCCTTCCCATTTTTTAAGTGGTCTACTGATATCGGGCAATTGTGGTTCAAGAGACTAGTGTTGTTTTTTTTCTCACTTTTTTTATCTATGCAACAGCTTGATAAACACAAATGAACAAAGGATAAGTTAGGGTTAGTGTTTTTACCGTAAGGGTTAGTGTTGGGGTTGGGGTTGTGTTAGCAATAAGGTGGTGTTTAGCCAGACACCTTATGCAGTCTGTGTCATTAGATGTTATATTGACTTGGACCCTGAAAGTTATGTGTAGTTGTGGTAATAAATTTCTGTCAACTAGAATTGGGACAATACATGTAGGCGCAACAGGCCTAGGCCTACCACGTTTAGGTATACTTCCTTCAGCCATTTTAACTTCAGAAAGTGTAAAAATGTTGAAATTATCGTCTGTTTCTTTGACTTTAAATTTGCCGCCATCAGCACAGCAGCGGAGGACTTGGGCAATTCCGGAATCAGAACAGCTTAAGCAGCGGCCATATGAAAACGGGAAAGGTAATGATTGCCTTATGTACAAGTACCTTTATATTCATTCTGTTCGGATTGTTTACATTAAACGAGCATATTAAGTGGAAATGCTGGTCTTATTCTTCAGGTTCTGTGTGTGTGTGCATATACTACACCATGATTATCTGTAGTATGGACCACATAGATAAACTGTTAAACTAAATGAAATGAAACTAAACTGTAACTATACAATTAATTGAATAAAGTCTAGAAAAACATCCAGCAACATTCAAATTAACACCAAGCGAGAACACAGGAAAATGTTCTGTACCAAACAGCAACTATTTGACATGCAAAAAGAGCTCACCCGATCCTTCCACCCTGAACTGAAAAACAGATATGAACTTCTCACAGGACCAGGAGAGAGCAACGAAGATATTAACATCAATGATCTCTACAACAGAATAACAACCCCTATGATTGAAGTCACCACTTTGTTTAAGCCTAAGAACAAACAAAACATCAATAAACTCTCGGAAGAAACCTGGAATCTCATGGAAAAATGCAGAAATCGCAAACAACCGACGACAACAGAAAAATTGAAGCAATCGAACTAAACAAAACCATCCGATAAAACATGTTTTGTTCGTTCTTAGGCTTAAACAAATTGGTGACTTCAATCAGAGGGGTTCCAGACAAGGCGACACCAGCTCACCCAAACTCTTCACAGCTTGCCTCAAAATGATCTTCCGAAACTTCGACTGGACAAATAAATCAGAATTGATAGCAAATACCTATGTAACCTATACAATTAATTGAATTTGCTCTACTACATCGTTGTCTTTGCAGGGAACCAACATGAACCTTAGATTATGTTAGATGAACTGAATGAAGAAAGCAAGAACGTAGGTCTTCACACAAACTGCAGTAAAACCAATGTCATGTATAACAAATATGTTTAGAACAAAGACACAACAATCAAAATCTAAAACACAGATTTAAAGAAAGTAGACCACAACATCTACCTGGGACAGAAATGAAATCATCAAAAGAAGAAGAAATCACACAAAGAATCACCCTTGATTGGCAAGCTGTCGACAGAGTGAGCTCAACATTCAAGAACAAAAAGATCTCATTAGTTCTGAAAAGAATGGTCTATAACCTATGTGTCCTCCCAATGCCATTTATGTAACTGTAACATGGAACCTAACCAAAAGACTGGCTCTCAAACTAAGAACCATGTAATGTGCATAAGAAAGGATCATGATTAACATCACATGGAGAGATCACAAGATTAGAGAAAAAACAGAAGTCAGAGATATCATAAAATCCATTAGAAAACTCAAATGGCAATGGACAGGCCATGTTGCAAGAATGGAGATATTGGCACTGCGAGGCCCACAATCAAGAGTTAAAAACAGGAATGCTATATGTCAAATGGTCCAGTTATGGCAATGAATAGCATACATAAGAAATTTTGTTTTTTTGTAAATTTCAAAATAAATTAAAATTCAAGAAAAAAAATTAAAATTTAAAAAAAATTTAAATTCAATCTTGATAACGCTTAAATTTGAAAACGGGACATTGATAGATAAGGAACTTTTTTCGACTAACACTGGTGTACTGTTGATGATGTATGTTGTGTGCGTACAACAACACTTGCTCGTTGCGAAAATTCACCAAGTAAAAACAAGTAGCACACGTGTCACCACGGAACAAATATTTGTATGGTACTCTTTGTGATCGGACACTGCCTCTGTTGTTCGTTGACTACCAAGTCTCTCTTCCAAGTCTTCCTTCACCTCTTAATGCCTAGCTGAGATGGTCTCAACTAATTTGTCTGCTACTGATCAGGTATGGCTTTTATAACCCTTTAGCCAAACTCCAGGTGACTGACTGACACAACTTTGAACATCCGGGTGACAAAGCCATGGCTGTTCCTTTATTGTCGTCAACATTTTCCTCTTCCTGCATTTCATGCACAAGGCACACACGATGCATAGTCACTTTGGAAGTCAGGTAAGCGGATTATCAGTATCTCCACTACAGATTTCATCAGTGACTTTTTTCGAATTTGTCTGGAACCACTATTACGATAATACCCCCTTTTTCATACATCTATCCTATTTTTATTCCTTTTTCATGTGCGTCATTGTGGCTGGAAAATATATTTCATATTCCAGATTGTTGTCTCCTAAAAATCTCACATTAGTAAAGGTCATTTCTAACAAAAATCTAATTTTATACCACATAAGGGGTTTGTGGGCATTCTCATTCTGCAGTGGCTGTATGCTGTATAGCACTAGTGTTAATGTGGACTTGCTTGGCATAGAGAGGTCATTGTCCAAATAATATTTAAATCTCAATTGTAGTGGCATTTAATGTATTAGAAATCTATTGTATAACAAATTCGGCTAGAAGACAATTCTTTTGATTGAACGAATTGGTCGATATTTCATTCTTATTTGAGTGTAATTATCACCAGAAACCTCTGTTTGTTTTTTGCAAATTTGGATGGAAGATGATTCTTTTGGTTGAAATAAAAGATTAACTTGCATTTTTTTTCTCATCAAAAAAGACTTGAAATGCTGGATCTTTTTTGTTAGTCCTCACCAAAAAACGAAACCCCTAATCCTAACCCTAACCCTGGACAGGAAGGTGCCTAACAAAATAAATTTAACATATCATTGGTTATCAAAATCTCACTAGTGGCTAACAAAAAGGCCCCAAATATTCTGCCCTATATTACTAATTTTTTCCTTATTTAAACTTTTGACAGCATTAGCCTCTTCTTTGGGCCAAACTGCAAAAATCTGACCACTTGACTGATCTGGAATCCAACTAAAAAAAAACGCTGCCTTAAAATGGTATATAAATGAGATATTGATGTTCAGACTTTGTCATTACCTCCAAAAATCCACATTTTTTGCAAGGTTCAGAGGTCAGTACCCTCGGAACCCTTTGAGCCAGAAATGTGAGACATGTGTCATTCAATTTGTCTTCTAAAGATCTATGACTGTGGCCAAATTTGAACAAAATCCGTGATGGTCATGGTTTGATCCTATGTTGATTTGATATGGAATTACCCAAATATTTAAATTATATTTGATTAAATTGTGCTTGTTTGTTGAACAGTAGAATATAAACTCTACTTTTTGACTGAACATGAAGTATGTGATATGTTGCAGTTCATTGAAACACAAATTGAGTTGTTATAATTTTATAATTGCAAACAATACATAGATCTACTATTTATATGAATAATACCTCTTTTTCATTCACAGATATCAATTGCAGTGAAGAACAAATGAACCTCTCTAATGGCCATACATAAATATTGAATGAAGAAACCGTAATCAGTAATTCAATGTTGACTACAAGAATCAGGAAAGAAACCATATTCTTGTGAAATGTGTTGATTTGCATTTTAGGATATTTATAAGAAATTATATTTATAAAAACATGCTGGAAATAAGTTATATTCCCATGCAGTTTT
The DNA here is from genome assembly GCA_006491835.1 of Architeuthis dux. NCBI lineage: Eukaryota > Metazoa > Mollusca > Cephalopoda > Oegopsida > Architeuthidae > Architeuthis > Architeuthis dux. The sequence continues at coordinate 982,415 of VCCN01006809.1, read as the reverse complement.
TTATTTTGTAGGATTTCTTCTTAGATAGATACATATGCAAATATTTGCTGAAGAGAAGCCATAGTCTGGTGAGATGTGTTGGTCTCCATTTTCACACCGTTCAGCTTTGAAAAAACACTTTCAGCCCAGACTGGAAAGTAACAGTGTCATTGTAAAGTGTATGGACGGGCATTTCCAAAAGATTCAAATTTAAAATTTCCATGTGAGGTATGTGGCAAAGCATGTCCAAATTAAAGAACACATGCGAACACATACAGGAGATAAAACATATTCTTGTGGATCATCATTTTCAATGACATCACATTTCAAAAAAACACATGCACACACACCCCGGGGAAAAACCATATACATCAAGAGTGAGTGGGTTAGTAGTATACATCTTTGAAGAAACACATGGAAACACGCGTGAGAGAGAAACCTTATTCTTGTGAAATATGTGGATCAGTATTTTCATTAAATGTAAATTTAAAGACACACATGCAAATGCACATTGGAGATAAACCATATTCTTGTGAGGTATGTGTGTCAGCATTTTCACAGAAATCAGCTTTAAAAATACACATGCAAATACACACTGGAGAGAAGCAATATTCTTGCGAAATATGTGAAGCAGCCTTTTCACAGAATGGAAATTTTAAAAAACACATGCGAACTCACACTGGAGTGAAACCATATTCTTGTGAGGTGTGTGGATCAGCATTTTGGGAGAATTCATCTTTAAAGAAACACATGCGAACACACACTGGAGAGAAACCTTATTCTTGTGAAATATGTGGATCAGCATTTTCAGGCAATTCAGCTTTAAAAACACATAAGCGCACACACACTGGAGAGAAACCATATTCTTGTGGAGTGTGTGGTTTGGCATTTTCACAGAATGGAAATTTAAAAACACATGTACGAACACACACTGGAGAAAAACCATATATATGCAAAATGTGTGGGTCAGCTTTTTCAGAGAATAAATCATTAAAAATCCATGTGCAAACACACACTGGAGAGAAACCATATTCTTGTGAGGTGTGTGGATCAGCATTTACACAGCATTCAACTTTGGAAATACATATGCGAACACACACTGGAGAGAAACCATATACATGCAAAGTGTGTGGGTCAGCATTTTCAGAGAATAGATCATTAAGGACACACATGCGGAAACACACTGGAGAAAAACCATATACATGCAAAGTGTGTGGGTCTGCGTTTTCTGAGAATAAATCATTAAAAAACCACATGCGAACACACACTGGAGAAAAACCATATTCGTGCCAGGCTTGTGGAGCAGCATTTTCACGTCATTCACATTTAAGGACGCACATGCAAACACACACTGGAGAGAAACCACATACATGCAAAGTGTGTGGATCAGCATTTTCACTGACTAGCACCTTGAAAACACACATGCGAACGCACACTGGAGAGAAACCATATACTTGCGGGGTGTGTGGATCTGCATTTTCACAGTGTTCAGTTTTAAAAAAACACATGCAAATACACACTGGAGAGAAACCATATTCTTGTGAAGAGTGTGGATCAGCATTTTCAGTGCGTTCAGATTTAAAAGCACACATGCGATTTCACACTGGAGAGAAACCATATTCTTGTGAAGTGTGTGGTTTGGCATTTTCACAGAATGGAAATTTGAAAGTACACATGCGATTTCACACTGGAGAGAAACCATATTCTTGTGAAGTGTGTGGTTTGGCATTTTCACAGAATGGAAATTTAAAAACACACATGCTAACACACACTGGAGAGAAACCATATTCTTGTGAGGTGTGTGAATCAGCATTTTCACAGCGTTCACATTTAAAGACGCACATGCAAACACACACTGGAGAGAAACCACATACATGCAAAGTGTGTGGATCAGCATTTTCACTGAATAGCAATTTGAAATCACACATGCGAACACACACTGGAGAGAAACCATATTCTTGTGAGGTGTGTGAATCAGCATTTTCACGGTGTTCACAATTAAAAAGACATATGCAAACACACACTGGAGAGAAACCACATTCTTGTGAAGTGTGTGGATTAGCATTTCCACAGAATTCAGCTTTGGAGCAACACATGGAAATACACGCTTGAGAGTAATCATAGTCTCGCAAAATATATGGGTCAGAATCTTCACACGGTTCAAAATTTAAGAAGCATATTTGAACACATACTGCAGAGTCACCATACACTTCAGAAGTGTATGGATCAGCATTTTACAAATACACACTGGAGTGATCATCTTTTTGTAAAATCTTTGGATTGGCATTCTCATTGGCAATATTTAAAAGATTAGTTGCGAAAATCTTTTTCTTTCTTAATTTCAGTTGTTTCTATATACAACTTTCAATTTGTGCTATGGCTACGAAAAATAGCGCAGAATAAACAATAATAAAGAATAAGCCTTCAGTGAGAATCAAACTCACACCTTCATTGCCAGAGGGAACCTAGTTTATGCTTTTACTATTCAGCCATGTGACTCTCATGGATTAGCAGAAGCTGATTCACATTTTTAAACTCACTCCTCACATCTAACTTTTGGCACCATATTTTTTGTTGTTTTCACATAGGAGAACTAGTAGTCTTGATTATTATTATTGGATGAAGTAATTGTAAGACTTTATTTTCTATTAAATTTGACTAGTTTTTTCCCTTAAACTAAACTCCCTCTGGCAATGAAGGTGTGAGTTCGATTCTCACCGAAGGCTTATTTTTATCCGACTACTTATTCGTGTTATTCTTTCCCATAGCAACAATGGCCCAAATTGAGAGTTGCATATAAAGACAACTGAAATTAAGATGACTATAAAAAGCAAATATATTTTGTACATTTTCAGTTTTTCATGTTCTACATGTTTTCTTTCAACAAAACAATTATCAAATCTAATCTAAATTCAACTGAATAAATACATTTCACATGAATCTGTTGGACTTTTGTTGAATGTAAGAAGATGTAAAGGTGAAAGGTTATTTGTACTTATTGGCCTTGTGGAAATGTATATATTTTACTTTAAAGGCTTTCCCTAGGTCCATTGAGTATGCATGCTAAATTTGGTTGGGAAATCAGATCCTTATTATTGGGGTGAGAGCAAACACAGATATCATTTATTTTGCGAAAGGGGAAACCATATGTGAATTTTGCACACATATATAGACTATTTGGGGCCTACTGGAACCGTTTTAGGCACTGGCTGAAGTCAAAAGTTCAAAATAATATAATAGATGTTTCATTCTTTTTGTTTTTAATATCATAAATGGTTTGGCAATATTACACTTGTTTTGTTGGTTAAATGTTAAAATGTAAACAATTTTTCTAATTATTTTTTAATGAATAATGAAATGTCTTGTGTCTGATGAATAAAGTTATTGCAAGTCTCTAAATTATATTCCATTTAATTTTTGTTGTTTCAAGAATCTAACGATCAGCATTTTCATTGAATTCACATTCGATAGTACACATGGAGAGGAACCTCTTTTGGGCAAAGTGTGTGAATCAGCCTTTAGAATAAAATAACATGCAAACACACACTGGAGAAACACATTTCTCTTGTGAAGTGTGTGGATCTGAATTTTCAAGAAATTGACATTTGAAGACACATGTGGATTCACACTAGAGAGTAACTTTTCTCTTGTCAAGTGTAGAATTCAGCATTTTCACAGAGTTCAGATTTAAAGAAACATGTGAGAAAACCCACACTAAGAAATTCACATTTGAAAGAATACATGCAAACACACTGAGGAGAAACCCTTCTCTTTTTTGTGGATCAGCATTTTCAGAAAATATCAAGTTACAATTCTACATGCATACACACACTGGAGAAAAACCTTTCTCTTGTCAAGTGTGTGTATCAGCATTTTCAAATTCACATTTAAAATCACTAATGAACCCACTGGAGAAAAACTCTTTTGTCAAGTGTGTGGATCAGCCTTTTCAAAAAGATTCTGATTTGAACAGACATATGCAAAGACACACTGGAGAGAAACCCATCTCTTGTCAAGTGTGTAAATCAGCATTTTCATAGAATTCCAAGTTACAATTACACATGAGAACACACACTGAAGAGAAACCTTTTTCTTGTCAGGTGTGTGGATCAACACTTTCATGAAATACACATTTGAAAGGACACATGCAAATACCCACTGGGAAAAAACATTTCACACAGTGGGGTGTGTGGGATTTGAAAAGTCACAAAGTTCTTTATAAGTGCCAATTTCTTTTTAATGTCAAGAAAAAATTTCATTTTTAGTTTCTAAATAATAAAAAAGTCATCTGTTAAATAGAAAAATCAAAATGTTGAATTTATGGACACAAGTGACAAACTGTAGAGTTTTACTAAAGACCAAATGTGCTTTGCTTTAAAAAAAATAATCCTGACCTTTTACCATTCTCAAACATTGAATTCTGCCAATAAGTTGACTATTTAAATTCAATTTGGTTGACTAAAACTAAAAAGTTGATATAGCTGCTCAAAGGGTTTTGCACATAAAAATATAATAAGGGCACCAGACATTATTTTCAAGAAATTTATATTTGAAGGGACACATGCGAACACACTGGGGAAAAACCCTTTTCTTGTTAAATGTGTGGATTAGCATTTTCAGACAATTCACATTTGAAAAGACATGCAAACACACACTGGGGTCGGGGGATTTGAAAAGTCACAAAGTTCTTTAGAAGTGTAAATTGTTTTTTAAGGTCAGTAAAAACATTTCAGTTTTAGTTTTGAACCTTCTTTTTTTAGTTTCTCAATAATAAAGATGTCATCTGATAAACGTTGAATTTATGGACACAAATGACAATCTGTTGTGTTTTACTAAAGACAAAATATGTTTTGCTTTAAAAAATAATCCTTATCCTTTACCATTCTCAAACACCAAATTCTGCCAATAAGTTGACTGTTTAAATTCAATTTAGTTTCAAGTATTGTTAAAAACTAAAAAGTTATTTATAAGATGATATAGCTGCTCAAAGAGTTTTGCACATAAAAATATAATAATAAGGGCACCAAACATTATTTTTTTCCACAAGGAACCAAGTATTGTTCTACACCACTCAGCAATTTTCTTTTTCATTAGTTGAAATATTTACCATTCTCACCTTCTTGTGAGAAAAAAAGAGGCAATTGTGTTGCCTAGTTTTTTTACTTTTGTTTTTCTCATTACAATTCTAACCACAATAAAGATAAACTATATTCATGTACAGAGTGTCATTTAACAAAAGTTCTTATTTAAGACATGCAAATAGACATTGTTGAGAAATAATCTCTTTGTAAATTGCAACTGCAGTTTCACAGAGTTCACATTTAAAAACATGTTTTCAAGCACACTGGAGAGAAAGATTAAAGTGTTTAAATCTGCATTGGCATTGATTTTCCATACTGTGATGTATGGACTTGTCTTGATGTTTTGCTGTGAAATGAATCATGCAAATACAAATTGAACAGGTTTTTTTAAAGAAATATTTATTTACATTGATTTCATATTTGCAAAACATTTTCTCAGAAAAATTTCTTAGACTATTCATGAGGGATGTTGAAACATAATTCTTGAAAGATGAATACAAAATACTCTACTAATAATGTGCAAATATTTTGTCTGCAGATTTGCTTGTTTAGCTTTAGGCATGGATCTAGAGCGGGTTCCCTTGCTGGGGCAAATTTAAAAAAGCTTTTGAAATATCTGGATAAAGAAATTTCATGAATAAAAAACCCAAATAACCCTAAGTAATCATGAAGTAACCATAAAAGCAAAGATTTATTATATCCGTTATCTAATTACAGATGGAGTAAAAAAAATTTTTAAATTGGACCCGTAAAATCCTTAAAATGACTTTAAAAGAATTTGAAAGTTTGGGCGCTTAAAATCCTGGATCCACTCCTGAGCTTATATATTATGGAAAAGAATAACAAACCACCATCTTCCTTTATTTATAAAGCCAACTTAATTTTTTTCAGAATACAACAGTTAATTTAAAATCATGAAAAGAATACAACTTTTCCTTGTTATTACTCAGACATGTGTATTGTGCCTTTTTCATTAATATAGTGATTTCTCTCTAAATATTTAGATTTCAATGTTTATGCCTATTTGTTTCCTCATATATATGCTATGGAAATCATGAAGCAACTGATGAACTTTGAAGCAACAAATGCAGAATCTTTTGTGTTTTACAGAGCCAAGATAATATCAAGTCTTGAATTCTTCTCTTCTTTATACACTTTTGTTAAAACATTAATGTAAAGACCTACACTCAGTTCAGTTGCCGACATATTTGTCACCAACCGACTGTGACCTAATCGTGCTTACAACATGAAAATCGCTCTACAGTTCAGTCAGCTACTGGATCATAATGATAGGAATGATCCTATTTTCTACGACTCAGTCATGGGTCGTAGCCAATGAGAAGAGAGAATAAATTTAATGTCACTTCCTTTTCAACTAAATAAAAAAAAATGGCTACCTTTTTCATATCAGCTGATGGAAATATCCTGCTAAAATAGGAAACTATATTTTGATTAAAAATTCTGATTTTTACCTTACTGGAATATTTAGATGTTTTTATATTATTTTTGGGTGTAAAACTATCAAATTGATGTCTTTACGTTAAAAAGTAAAACATTGAATTAGAAAATTGCTTTAAAATAAATTAGTGTTTGCTTTGTAATTCTTTCATGAATTTATTGTGCATTTAGTATATCTAAATTGTTTGATGAATGAGGTAGAAAAGGTTTTTGTTAGTCAAATAAAAAGATTGGTTTTACAAAGGGAGTAAATAACTTGTTACTATGGATTGGAAAGTACCACAAATTATTTGCAAAACGTTTTTTCTATTAATTTTCAAATATACAACTTTCTTGACCATTTTTTGTAAAAAAAAAAGTTTGTAGTTATCCTTGTTTTGAATAAATTAAATAAAATAAAATTTTGATTTAATTACGGTCATGTGATGAGAAAATTCTTGCAGCGATTGAGAGTCTAGTCTTGACCACTTCTTTGTAAAAACAAGGTTTGTAGTTATCCTTGTTTTGAATGAATTAAATAAAATAAAATTTCGCTTAAATTACAGTCATGTGATGAGAAACTTCTTGCAGTGATTGAGGGTCTAGTTGTTGCAACATGAAGACATAATGTCTCGGTTGGTGACTAAAAATACGAATCTGCAACTTTTCGAAAAAACCGACCTGAGTTCAACTATGATTCAGTCAGCAACAATTTGATCTGATCGTAGTGCAACCTGAACAAGGCTTAAGATAAAACTTGAGAACCTACTGTAATGTTCGTATTGTGTTTATGCGTCTTCGTTGTTCTATCTGTAGTAGCTGTGTAAGATTAGAATGTGTTTTGATTTGTAATCGTGTTTAAGCGTGTTAAGAAAGGATAAACAAAAGAACACATGTTAATAAGAGCTATGCTTGAGCTGAACTGTGCCTTCCCTGTTCCTACTTCCGGTCCCGCTTTCTGGGACCGGAAACGGAATGGGGGCTGCTGGGTGCTTGCTTAGGCATGTTTATTTATTTAACATAACATACATGTGTATAAACATTATACCTATGTAAATGAATGTGGCATATCAGCTGAAACCTTTTGATATTGACTAAGTTCCATAAGTAAAAAAGAGATAATTGTTTCTCTTGTTGATTTATCAGTTCTAATTACCCTTCTGTTTATTCTTGAGACTTCAGAATTAAAAAGGGGACATTTCCACATTTATTTCTGTGACAGCTTTTTATTTTTTGTCAAAGAATTCAGCTAGCAAAGTAGCTCTGTCACAATGAAAGGTGGAAGACTAAGAGGAAAAAAGGTCAGTAGAAGTTTTCTGGATAAATGGTATCTATATACATTTTCTAAATGTGGCATGAAGTACTGACATTCTGAACTGCAAGGAAGGCATGTATTATAAAAGAGAGGAATAACTCTCAACTACATCAGGATTAGCAGAATCATCAAGTATGTATGTTTGGCAGGAATTGACCTTTATTCTATCTAAAATGTGGTACAACCTGTTCCATGAAGTGACTCTGTCTTTATGAATCCAGTGACTACCCTGTGCTGGCTACATGATCAGTAGATAATGTTTTATACTTCAGTGTCACTTATTCAGTACATGCTTCTGCAATACATACATTGTAATTTGAAACAATATATTTACAAACAAATGGACACTGAACCTAAACCTTTACAAATAAACGGGGAAATTAAATACTTTTTACTTTTGTGCTGCAGGTTATTCAGTAGATGATTCACAATACAGACAATACAACTTATCACACTGAAAATATTTTATTTCTACTAGTTTGTATTTTTGATTATCAATGCATGAATACATTTCTTTTTTGCTGTTCTGTGCCAGTTATTCATTGCATGTGTCTGCAATACATAAATATTAATTTAAAACAATAAATTAATCTACAAATTTAGTAAATGGACCCTGAAAGTAAACCTTTACAAATAAACAAGAAAATGAATCAATTATCATTTAAAACAATAAATTGGACACTGAAACTAAACCTTCATCTGTTTACAAATACGAGGAAATGTTTTTGTTTACAAAGAAACAAGAAAATGAAAGAGTTTTTAGTTCTTTAGCAGTTATTTGATGCCTATAAATATATATAAATTTTCATTTACAACAATAAATTAAATCTACAAACTTAGTAAATAGACACTGAAAGTAAAACCTTTAAACAGTCTATAACACTTTTAGATTGTAAATATTTGTTTTTTTACAAAATTTGACTGTAAAAAGCTTTATTACATGTAATATTTCAATATCATTAATCATATTAAAATAATTATCATCAAATAAATTGTTTACATAAAGTTAAGCCAAGAAAAATCCTTCTGAATGACCAAAATTGTGTTTACTTGTCAAATAAAAATAAATTTGGAATTTATTGTATAAATTATGCATTTGTGTAATTTAGGATTTTAGATTGTGCATTTCTTTTAAAGCAAATTGTTTCTCAAATCACAATGGTAAAGTTTAAGGATTCTTTTAATTTAATGATAATTTTTTAAAATTCTGCTTGATAAAGAATTTAATGTGTTTAGGAAACAGAAATAATGCATAGTTCTTTTCCCCCAATTTTCTGGCTTTAAATGTTTTCAATTGCATTGTAAAACATACAATTCCAATGGGAATGTAAACAACTCAAAATAATGTATGTTTACACATGTGTATGTATGTTTACACATGTGTATGTATGTTTACACATGTGTATGTATGTTTACACATGTACATGTGATATTTTTCTTCATCTAAATACAATCTATAATCATTTTTATAAATCTTATTCTGTCTTTTGTTTTAATTCTATTTGAGGTTAGATTCAGAAAATCGAAACTGTTTTCTTTTTTTAGGTAATTGTATGTGCTTTCAATCAATAAGATGTTTCCTCACTAAATTTGTCAGTTTTGAGAAATATTAGTTTCTTTAAGTTTTAGGCAGGGGATCCTATTTACAAAGTAAGTATAATACTAAACTGGACCCTTTCCAGAAGAAACAAAGGTGTTATTTGTTGAAAGCAGGTAAAATTACTGGAGGAAAAAAAATGTATAATTATATGATACTTTTGGTCAATATTTTTATAATTGAAATTAATTGACATCAGTTTTAATTTTACAAAATATCACTTTTGGGTTAGATTCTTTATAAATGTTTTGTGTTGAAATAATTCTAACAGTTTGATCTTGGTCAAATTAAATTCTGTTTTCTGAACGAGTGGGCAATAACATAGGCAAACGTGTTGGAATCCACAACCCAACCGCCTTATATTGCGAACAGCGCTATAACAAACCGCGCTATATCTAAGGATGCCTGTATTTAGTTCCTATTTTGCAGATCAAAAATCTATTAATTCCTGTCTGAATGTGAACAAATGAACACATAGACGAGGAATACTGCGACCATATCATACATAATGATTAAAATCTATTAATATATACGAGTTCTCAAGAAATGAAAAATGAAGATTCCTTTCTTGTTTCTATTAATTATCTCCCTTGAATGTCGCTCTTTACAAGATATTTTCCTCTTTGAATTGCAAGCCGATGTTTTTGTGGGAGATTTTTCTTATAAAACACCCAAAAGTGAAATTTGTTTTAAAAGAAAATTTAATCCATGAAGTTAAAGTTTCTATAAAATGTTAGAGTTTCTATCTTTTTTCTAATGTTGATATTGCGTGAAGGAAAACAAACCAGACGAAATAAGTAAGTAACGTTCGCTTAATTTCTTTGTTTTAAATCGGAATTTGCTCAAAGATTTTCATGAAATCTTTAATAATATATTATTTTTTATCATCAATTTCGGGTTCTACAAAAATGTG
>VCCN01006809.1:939859-956558 GCA_006491835.1 Architeuthis dux | reverse complement strand
TGTAGCAGATTATAAAATATATTTTTTGACATAAGTTGTGGAGGTCCCGCTTGTTATGGCCCTGACAATAAACTAATGCCAAACAAGTCTAAATAATTATAATTTCTTTTTATTCTTATGCAAATGTCTTTGGTAATCTCAAGGCAAATTTATAATTGGACTTGATGATGAACATAACATGAAAGTCATTCCTATATAAAATAATCATACCGTACAAATAAAAATATATAAATCTATAAAAATTTTAAAATTTATATTCCTATGCAACAAAACTTCCTGAAAATCTCAGTCATGTGGGAACCTTGAAAACCTATTAAACCAAAACCGAGGCTTTGGCCACTGACCAATGGGACCAGGGTTGCCAACTTTAAAAAAAATTTTATATCTGAAATTAAGGTAAAAAAATATCCAATAAAAAAATATCTAGATGTTCCACTGTTCCAGGAAATCCTCTAGAAATTATCTAAATAATTTTCCAGGACAACACAAGATTTTCCACGACATTTTACCTATTATCTCATTTTCCATGACTGGAAAATTGGTAAATATTTTCCAGGTTTTCTGAAAGATTAGAGAATTGGTTGTGCCTTTTTTGCATTTTTAAATTAAGTTTTAAAAAATTTGTTTATTGTATTTATTGAAGAAAAGTAATGTAAAATAAAGTTTCCTTTGTTGTTTCTATAAATTATCTCCCTTGATCGTCACAAGGTTGCCAATTTAGCTCTTTCTTTGGTGCATTTAGCTCTTATTAGTCTGCATCTAGCTCTTAGCAACTAATTCAGCTCCTTTTCAATTTATCAAACTTTTTTTTTCAACACATTTTCTTATTTATGAAATAATTTGTGAATATTAAGTAAAATCGAAATTATGTCTAAGACATCATGTAATTATATGTTAATTGATTGCAAATTGAAGAAATTATATATTTTAGTCAAATTAAGTAAGTCTTTTGATGAAATTCTATTTTTATTCGCGGTTTTCTGAACGAGTGGGCAATAATATAAGCAAAAATGTTGGGATCCACAGCCCAACCGCCTTATATTGTGAACAGCGCTATATCTAGGGACGCCTGTATTTAGTTCCTCTTTTGCAGATCTAAAATCTATTAATTCTTGTCTGAATGTGAACAAATGAACACATAGACGAGGAATACTGCGACCATATCATACATAATGATTAAAATCTATTAATATATACGAGTTCTCAAGAAATGAAAAATAAAGATTCCTTTCTTGTTTCTATTAATTATCTCCCTTGAATGTCGCTCTTTACAAGATATTTTCCTCTTTGAATTGCAAGCCGATGTTTTTGTGGGAGATTTTTCTTATAAAACACCCAAAAGTGAAATTTGTTTTAAAAGAAAATTTAATCCATAAAGTTAAAGTTTCTATAAAATGTTAGAGTTTCTATCTTTTTTCTAATGTTGATATTGCGTGAAGGAAAACAAACCAGACGAAATAAGTAAGTAACGTTCGCTTAATTTCTTTGTTTTAATACGAATTTGCAGAAACAGATTTTCATGAAATTTTTAATAATGCTTAATAATATTTTATCATCAATTTTGTGTTCTACAAAAATATGCTCGGACGTTTGAATTTAGTATTTCCAGTGTCCGGACAGCCTCTGACAGTTTTTTAAAATTATTATTTACGTTAAAATAAAACGTATTTTCGTGGTCAAATGGTGGAATTTAACATATATATGTGGTTGAATGTAAAAATTTAGCATCTTTTAGTGCCCGGATGTCGAAATTTAATATCTTTCAATCTCGGACGTTGGGATTTAGTATCTTTCAGTGCCCGTACCTCTCTGGCAGCTTTTAATGTTGAAATAAAACATATTTACGTGGTCGTGTGTCGGAATTTAACATTTATGTGGTTGAATGTTAAAATTGAGCATCTTGACGTTGGAATGATGAATTTTCCAGTGCCTGGACAGCCTCATTTTTAATTATGTTTTTACAATCCGTTTGATGTTAAAATTTTCATTTCTTTTAGTGCCCCAAATTTCAATATTTGTCCACTTAAATGTGTTTTACAATGAGCAGACATTGATATTTAGCATATTTTACTGCCCAGTTGTTTAAATTTAGCATTCCCAGTGTCCAGACAGCTTTTAATGTTGAAATTAAACAAACTCTTGTGGTTAAATGTCGAAATTTAACCTATTCATGTGATTAAAATTTAGCATATTTCAGTGCCTTCATAATGGAATTTAGCAACTTGCAATGCCCGGACATTGGACTTTAGGATCCTTCTATGCTCAGACGTTTGTATTTAGCATCCTCCAATGCCAGGGCATAGGAATTTAGCATCCTTCAGTGCCCGGCTGTCGAAATGTAGCATCTTCCAGTGCTCAGGTGTTGGAATTCAGCATCCTTCAGTCACCAGGCATCTCAGTTTAGCAACTGGCAATGTTTTAGGGCCTGAACAGGCCTGCTTATAATGCCTTGGCAGCTTTTAGAGTCATCATCAATTTTTAATCTATTTTTAACAATATTTCATCTATTATAATCAATTTTTAACAATACTTTCTATATCAGAATTTTCTCCAATCATTATTTTTAAGAATGGCCCAAGCATTTATTAGATTTAATTTAGCGTATTTAGCATCCTTCTTTGTTTGGGTGTTGGAATTTAACATCCTTCAGTGCCCACATGTTACGATTTAGCATCCTGCAGTGCCAGGGCATAGGAATTTAGCATCCTTCAGTGCCCGGATGTCGAAATGTAGCATCTTCCAGTGCCCAGGTGTTGGAATTCAGCCTCCTTCAATCCCCAGGCATTTGAATTTAGCATCTTTCAAGTGCCCAGGCACTAGAATTTAGAATATTTTAGTGCCCCAAACAGGTCCAATGACTTGGAATTAGGAAATTCTCTTTTTGCAAATTTCTGATGATTTTATTTTTATATCAGAATTTTCTCCAATCATTCTTTTTAAGAATGGCCCAAACATTTATGAGAATGAAATTAAGTTTTTTTCATGTTTTGGACATTTTATGTCATTTTATGTCAAATCGCTTTTTTGTCAAAAATGCGTCGAGGTACCTACCTTCCATATAGCAGAATGGTGGATGCTAATGCTGAGAAAAAGTGCCGACAATATTCACAAGAGTATTTTGAAATTTGGATTCGTTCCTTCATCTACTATTGAAACAATGCCTATTATGTGAAAAGAACTCTCCGTAATGATGCCATGAAGCCTGCACAGATGAAAAACCACTTCAAAAGGATTTACACTGATAAGAAAACAAAGATATTCAATAATCGACTAAATTTAAAGACATTTTTCAAATCACCTGCCAGTCCTGATTATAAAGGGGGATGGCATGATACAGTATCTCCCTTAATATAGGAAAGCAATGAGATCATAATACCAGCAATTACAGAAGTGATTGAAAATGTTATGAACCTATTCTAAAATGCATGCTATCAAGTGCAAATACAGTGCAACACATTGATGAGATGGCCAATATAAATTCTTTAAATTGATAAAATCATTGACATGAGTTTGTTATTTCCCGTCAATGTTTTCTTTGAAAAATAGATTAATGGCAATGCAGAAAAAATTTAACAGACCAGAACAAGAATCCGTCTCCTTCATACAAAAAAGGAACATTAATATGTGGTTGGGAATTTTTAATTTTTTAAATGAAGAGGAATTCCATTCTTGAAATTAAGAAATATATGCACACCAATTGAGAAGTCAAAAGAATGTACAGCTGGGAAAGCAAGGAACAGTTTGAGCAGAAAGGATTTTATTGGGATACTATGCATACTTTTTATGCTTTAAAGATTCTTTGTCTTTTCAATAGATTCAAAAGATGCCTTGATTGAAATAAATTACAAAATATAACTAAATATATTAAATAATCCCCTTATTTCAAGCTTTTTAGGGCATTTATCTGGCCCACTGTCTACTCTTTAATATGTGATCCGGCCCACAGGTAAATATTCTAGTGCTGGGGTCAGCAACCTCTGCACAAATGGATATATTGTGGATGATTACCAACTGTTTCCTACTTATCTTCCTTTTTAATAAATTCCTTTCTCAACACTTGTCTCTTAAATCTTCTCGTACATTGCTGGATGCTTGAATATAAAAGGCAAAAATATGCTCTGATTCAACAGAAATATATGTTGTACATGTTTTCTTTCAGCAATCAAATGTCCTCTAATGTACACAGCATCTCATAAAAAAACTAAATAAATGCATTTCTATTGATTCTGTTAGACTTTTATTAAATGTGTAAAGATGAAAAGTTATTCCTACGTTTCATTCTTCTTATTTTCAAGATCATACATGGTTTGGTACAATTACACTTGTTTTGTTTGTCAAATGTTAAAATGTAACCAAATTTTCTCCTTATTTTTTGATGGATACTGAAGTGTCTTGTTCCTGATAAATAAAACTTATAGAAAAGTAAAATTGCAAGCCTCTAAATTGTATTCCATTTAATTATTGTCGTTTTAATTTTATTGAGAACTGAACTTGAAATGTGATAAATGTTGAGCTTATAGAAACACAAACTGTAATTTTGTTATTGCAACTAATGCATGAGTTTAGTATTTTCTTTAATAATACCTCTTCTTTATTCACAGATATTGCAATGAAAAATTGATGGCCCTGAATTCTAATCATTGATTTGATTTTGAAGATGAGAATGAAGAAAGGAACCATTTCTTGAACAAACATTTACACATATTCTTGGCAGTTGCGGGACTATGCATTTTCACATTTCTAAACATATTTGCATACATGCACATTGGATAGGAATGCTACTCTTATGTAGTATACGGATCATCATCTTCATTGGCTTCAATTTTGAGAATACAAATGCCAAGATATACTGATGAGAGCACCAACTCATGTCATTTTCACAGTACAGATCAAAATTATTACTTGCAAACAACCAAAACAATCCTCATTCTTGTGGAGTCTATAGATAGAGCATTTTCACGAATTCACATTTGAGAGAAACCTTTTTTGAGCAATGTGTATAGATCAGCCTATTTAAAAAATTCTGATAAAAAAGAAACATGCAAACACACAATGGAGAGAAATCTTACACTTGTGAAGTGTGTGGATTAGCATTTTCACACAGTTCAAATTTGAAAACTCACATACGAACACACACTGGAGAGAAACCTTTCACTTGTCAGGTGTGTGGATCAGCGTTTTCACAAAGTTCAACTTTGAAAACTCACATACGAAAACACACAGGAGAGAAACCCTTCTCTTGTCAAGTGTGTCGATCAGAATTTTCAGACAATTCATCGTTCAAGAGACACATGCGAACACACACTGGAGAGAAACCCTTTTCTTGTCAAGTGTGTGGTTCAACCTTTTCACAAAAGGTAAATTTGAAGTCACAAACACACACTGGAGAGAAACCCTTCTCTTGTAAAGTATGTGAATCATCATTTTCAGAGAATTCCAGGTTACAATTACATATGCGAACACATATTGGAGAGAAACGCTATTCTTGTCAAGTGTGTGGCTTAGGATTTTCACGGAGTGCACATTTGAAGATCCACATGCGAACACACACTGGAGAGAAATCCTTCTCTTGTCAAGTGTGTGGCTCAGCCTTTTCTAAAAATTCAGCTTTGAAGATCCACACTGGAGAGAAGCCCTATTCTTGTCAAGTGTGTGGATCAGCATTTTCAGTCAGGTCATCTTTGAATACACACATGCGAACACACACTGGAGAGAAACCTTTCTCTTGTCAAGTGTGTGGGTCAGCATTTCCACAGAGTTCAGATTTGAAGATGCACACTCGAACACACACGGGAGAGAAACCGTATTCTTGTCAAGTGTGTGGATCAGCATTTTCTAAAAATTCAGCTTTGAAGATCCACACACGAACACACACTGGAGAGAAGCCCTATTCTTGTCAAGTGTGTGGATCAGCATTTTCAGTCAGATCATCTTTGAATACACACATGCGAACACACACTGGAGAGAAACCTTTCTCTTGTCAAGTGTGTGGGTCAGCATTTTTACAGAGTTCAGATTTGAAGATGCACACTCGAACACACACTGGAGAGAAACCGTATTCTTGTCAAGTGTGTGGCTTAGGATTTTCACGGAGTGCACATTTGAAGATCCACACACGAAAACACACTGGAGAGAAACCCTATTCTTGTCAAGTGTGTGGATCAGCATTTTCAGTCAGGTCATCTTTGAATACACACATGCGAACACACACTGGAGAGAAACCCTTCACTTGTCAAGTGTGTGGTTTAGCTTTTTCACAAAATTCAAATCTGAAGTCGCACATGAAAACACACACTGGAGAGAAACCCTTCTCTTGTCAAGTATGTAAATCAGCATTTTCAGAGAATTCCAGGTTACAATTACATATGCGAACACACACTGGAGAAAAACCCTTCTCTTGTCAAATGTGTGGATCAGCATTTTCACAGAGTTCAGATTTGAAGATCCATGTGCGAACACACACTGGAGAGAAACCGTATTCTTGTCAAGTGTGTGGTTCAGCATTTTCACAACGTTCAAATCTGAAATCACACATGCAAACACACACTGGAGATAAACCCTATTCTTAAGTGTGTGGATCATCATTTTAAGAGAATTCCACTTTGAAGGGACATGCAAACATATACTTGAGAGAAACCCTTCTCTTGTCAAGTGTGTCCATCAGCATTTTGATTCCACTTTGAAGGGACATATGCGAACACAAGCTGGGGAGAAACCCTTCTCTTCCCAATTGTGTGGATCAACATTTGCGAGATATTCACATCTGAAATCACACACTGGAGAGAAACCCTACTCTTGGCAGTTATGGGGGATCAGCATTTTCAAACAGTGCAGACCTGAAAATCCACACTGGAGAGAAACCCTATTCTTGTCAAGTGTGTGGCTTGGAGTTTTGATTGGAATCACACATTGGAGAGAAACGCTGAATTTTCATCTTTGAGGAGACCCATTTGAACACACACTGGAGAGAAACCCGTCTCTTGTCAAGTGTGCCGATCATCATTTTCACTAAGTAAACACATACTGGAGAGAAACCCTTTTAAGTTTGTGGATCAGCATTTTCAGAGAATTCACTTTGAAGAAACAAATGCGAACACATGCTGGAGGGAATCCTTTCTCTTATCAAGTGAGTGGGTCACCATTTTCACAGAGTTCTAATTTGAAAAAAACATGTAAACACTGACGAGTAACAAAATTTGAAAAGTCACATGTAAACCCACTGAAGGGAAACCATGTTCTTGTAAAGTGTGTTGTTTAGCATTTCCACTCTAATTCACATAATACACCTGTAAACATGCAAATTATATGGATAAACTTTTTCACAGGATTCATATTTAAAAACCCACTATCAGACACACAAACACTTTTGGTAAAGTGTGTGCATTCATTTTTTCAAAGAGTTGTGCTTTATACACAGGTGAACACACATTCAAGAGAATCCTCTTATTTTTCTTCTAATATCAAGAGGAAAGGACTATTTTGAATTATGTAAATTTTCCATTTCAATTAATGAAGATACTGATATGACAAAAACATTTTTGCTGGGATATTTTTGATAGATTTTTTCTTGATTAATTAAGCAACTATTTTGGCAGTTCTAGAGGCCAAGGTGCATTATTCTAGTTAATTCCCTCTTTTTATTATTTGAATGAGTCACATACTGTCATCTTGATTAATGAGATGTCCCTTTCCTCTGCTGTGGATACAAGACACAGTCCTTACAAAATCATTCAAGGTTTATGTTATGCTTTCTTCAAACAAAGATACAAAATATTTTGTTAATACTTGGGATCAATGATATTCTTCCTTTTCACAAAAATATATGGTACAACAAGAATGCACATTGCCGAAAAACCATATTCTTGTGACATGTGAATATTCCTTTTTGGTGCACCATATGTACACCCATATACACACTCTGGAGAGAAACCATATTCTTGGGAAGTATGTGGATCTTCATTTTAACAAAAGTCACATTTTATATGACATACAAACACATACTAGAGAGAAATCATATTCTTATTAAAAGTGTCAATCTTCTTTTTCAGTAACGTGAACTGTTCTAGCAGTTGAAGTGTATATCAAGATGTTTGTGGCTGTACACTTTGATAAAATTCAAGGGTGAAAATCATAAGGACTAATGTTGGCAAAACAATCAGTTTATCCTATGAAATGCCAAAGATATATATATATATATACATGCTGGTCTCAAAATGAAAGATAATTTTTGTAAGTTTCCAATGTGTTTTGCTTAGAAAACCTCTGTATGGTCTTGGGATGAATATTGTTTTGTAATAAATGTGTTTCTGCATTTTCACATGATTCACATTTTTGAAAGTTGCATTAAAACTGTCATTACTAGCATCTATTTAATATGTGAAATCATTTTTAATCTCTCGATAAAGTAAATCAAAATACTCGGGTGTTATTTTACAACAGGTTACCTTATGTGTCTATACTGAATTTTTTATAAAGACAAGATTTTGATTTTTAACTTAACCAAAATTCAAGTTTGAATATCATGAGGACTAATGTTGCCAAAAAAATCAGTTTACCCCATGAAATGCCAAAAGATATATATATACTCTGGTCTCAAAATTAAAGATAATATTTGTAAGTTTCCAATGTGTTTTGCTTAGAAAACCTCTTCATATACTCTTGGGATGAATATTGTTTTGTGATGTGTGTCTGCATTTTCATATGATTCACATTTTTTGAAAATTGCATTAAAACTGTCATAATACTAGCACTATTTAATATGTGAAATTGATAAAGAAAATCAAAATACCCAGTCAAGTGTTATTTTTCAACAAGTTACCTTCTGTGTCTTTACTTGAATGTTTTATAAAGACAAGATCTTTATTTTTTTTATTTGACCTTAAGATTTGAATATTTCTCTCTTTTGAACCCAGGCTGAAATTCTCAATAGAATAATGGGTTGGAAATGTTCTTGCACAATTGAATTTTCAGGGAGTACAGTGTATTTACATGTCTCTTACCTATGATGGTAGTTTAGATACTGCTATCAAATGAAAAATATGAATTTTTTCTTTTGAAATGTGTATGGCTGTATTTTGAAAACTTTTAGCCCTAAATATGTGGATATACAATTTATCAATGTCATTTGTAATTAAGACTTACCATCCAAGATTTTTGAGTAGTTTACTATAATATTGGATGAAGGTACTTCCTAAAAACATACTTGTGGTTACTCAAGTTTTAATGAATAGAAAGTTGGTATATTTTGTGAATATTTCAATATTCACATCATCGTCAGAACATTAAAATATTAATAAAAGAAAAAAATCAATAATATGAAAACATACATTTACTTTATTTTTCATCACACATACATCCCAGTAGACTTTTAAAAGAGATCTACAGAGGCATATATCCCAGGAATCATATAGAAACCTTAGGATATGTATGTTCCTGGAGTCTCTTTGGCAACTGCCCAGAAATTCCTTATTTTCACCATTGACTATTCAAATGAATGTAACATTTCCATTTATGCCTATTTATTTATTGATAATACCTTTTAATTGCAATTTGCATATTGCATAATACTCCAAATATGGACTCAGCTGTAAAAAACAGCATTTTTTTTTTGAAAGATTTCTATAAATAAAACAAAGATTAAGCCAAATATTTTTTAATTCCTAGAAGTTATCGTTATCCCATGAAGCCTAATATAACTCTTTATACAATACATTAGTAGCAGTATTTATATATAAACCTACTTTCAACTGACATTTCCTCTCCTTGTGCTGGTGAGATAAAATGTAGATAAAATAATTGTTGATTTTTTCAATGATACTGTTTACATTGTGCCACACCTAGCTTTTTTGTGACACTTGATCATTTCCTCCTCATTCGCTTAATTCCTGGTTCAGAAATATTTTTATCAGAATCTGGCTATGGTACGACAAGTATTGTAACACAAATCTTTTTGTTTTTAAAGCATTTTTTTAATTGTCATAACAGCCAAAATGTCATCGTTCCTGTAGGGACGATTTTGAAAGAGATCATCACTAAAGTATTAAAGGTTTAAGTTTTGGGGGTTCCTTCTCAACCATAAAAAATATTCTTGTGAAATGTATCGGTCTTAATTTGCAACTTAATTATTGAGTTGATTGAATTAAAAATAATGTCCCTTTCAAATTGGTAAATCAATTCATATGATATGACTGTTGCATTCTTATTTGGGAAGGGAAATGATCTTTTATCCTCTGCTATGTTATATACCCCACTGACTGTATATTAAGTGAAAATAGAGTGGCTTTTTTAAGCATCTTTTACTGAGAGTGCACATTTTTGACATTATACTGAACAGATTTTATAACACTTATTTCATATGAAAGTTAAAGACAATGAAATAATTAACTGTTTATGTAACCTGTGATTCATGGCTAAGATTTATTAAACAAATCAATACATTCACACTAATGATGCAGCAAATGGGAATATAAACAAAAGTTTAATATAAATTTGTAAAATTTAAAATATCTTTCAATACAGTTACTATATAAATTATGGAGTCATAAATCACAAAACCAACATAGTGTTTTGTGAAGCTTAGATTCTCAAAATAAGAGAAGACAAATGCACACACACCATAGACATTAAAAATGCTCTGAATATGTTTGGCTGTACATTATCTAATAACATCTGCTCATGAAGCTACTTTTGTGATGAGTGTTATTTTTAAGTATGTGGATCTGCATTTCCACAAGGAAAAGGTAGGTGGGAAATCTCATAAACTACCATTTTTTTTAAATTTGAAAAGAATCCTAGCTTGAAATGAATTTGAACTTCATGAAAATTAATTTTTTATCACTGATTCAATTTAATAAATACTGGCATCTTCAAAACAGTATCTTCATTTCAGGATGAGAGAACAGTCAAAATTTCTTGGTAAAAACTAATACACTCTTTTTTTATGTTGCTTAGATTTAATGATTTCACTCAACTTCTAAGAATGGATTTAGATAATCTCTTCACAATATTTTATTAAATCCACTGCTACAGCATTTACATGGAAATAAAATGTGTAGATATGTATTGAGCATTTCATGAAACTCTGCCTATTTTTCATCTGATTCAAAGAATGGAAAAATTACAAAATATTAAACTATAATTCCAGTGTCAAATGCAATAATTCTTTTCTTAAAAGCCACAACGAATTTTATTTTAAACAGAAAAAATACACATGATACAAGGGAGGTAATTCATGTACAGATAGCTCCACTTTTTAGCCAGAAACAAGTCAATAAATTGGTTCCATTCTAATACTCACCTCAAAGTATAAATTTTCTTTTAAGTAAATTATTTGAGTAGCCATTTTGAATTTTGTTTACTCAACAAAATAACTTCTATTGAATAAAATCAAAGCAGTTGAAGGAAGCAAAGGGTAGCAAGCTAGTATCGCACAACCTTACTACTGAAGTGAATGCAATCTTTACTGAATCCTATATTTCTGGCCTTGTGCCATACTCTGCTAAGCTTGGTGAGGAATGATTCATTAGATGTATCTTATCCAAGGGGTAGCATGTTAAAGTGATCCCTTTCAAGGGGTAGGATGGTAAAGTGACCCCTGAAAGGGATCACCTTAACATCCCACCCCTTGAAATGGAACACTTTAACATGCTACCCCCTGAAAGGGATCACATTTCCGTCCTACTCATTGAAAGCGATCACTGTCACATCAGCACCTAAACAGTTTAGGAGGAAGTGAACTCTTTTTACTTCAGCCAGAAAATATCATGATTGCTATGATTTGTTTACGGCTCAAGAGGTAAAGAAGGATTCATACATAGTTTGTTTTTCGAAAATCACCCCCCTAGATAGGTTTTTAGAGGGGGATTCTATATGCAATGTAAGTTTATGCTAAATTGATCACTATTTTGTGCCCGCTCATTTTTGGAAAATTCAGACCGTTTTTAGTGATCAGCGCCCAACAAAAGGTAACCTATTCATTGATCACCTCTTTTCTAATTGATCACCCCAACACAGCATATATGGGTGGCGGTGATTCATAATTTTCCTTGGAATGCTAGTTTCTGTTGCATTTTACTGCAACCCCCAGATCGTTATTCCACGACCGTTCAATAAGCAGGGTGGTTCAGAAATAAAGCAGGCAACAGAACTAAGAGTGGACGTAGATTGAAAATGAGTTAAGCTTTTCATAGGAGAAGTTAAGTGGAAGGTGTGAGGCTGGTGTAAATGTTAACGTTTCGGTGTATCGAATTACAATTCAAGTATATTTTCATGTCCTGTACGTCAGTTATCTGATATGCAGATGAATAGGTTCAGGAATATGTAATACCTAGATGTTCCGTTAAAATACGTGTGTCAATGATTTAACTCAATGGCCGGAGTGTGTTTGTTTGAATGGAAAATACATATGTGATATGTATCCGCTACACTGGATATCTCTTGCTGGGTGATGGTCCACGGTCGGGTATATTACTTGAGGTTTATTGTGATCAAATCATGACATTATTTGAAAATAAACATTATACGACGTGGATTATAGCGTTGAAAATCATTTGTACTAGCTTGGTTATGTTAGTCACTTTGATGTGTAGCTTCCACATTAGCTAAGCAAAAACAAACTTTCTGGACCGTAATTCCGTAAGAGATTCACTACTTACACGTAACGAAGATATCCATTTTTGAAACATATTGTAACTGGCGATGAATGCTGGATACCTTACGACGACGTGGAACTCAAGAGATCATGGTGCAAGCCAGAATTATCACCATTAAACCGTACCAAAGGCGGGCCCTCATTCAAAGAAGGTGATGTATATGGTTGGATAGGAACGGCGTCCTCTACTAGGAGCTCCTTCCAGAGAAACAAACTATTGATTAAAAAAAGTCCTGTTCTCAATTAGACCAAAGGAAAGCGTCAATCAACGAAAAGCGTAATTAATTAGTTAACAATAAGGGCGTAATATTCCATCACGATATCAGTAAACAGTATGATTCTTTGGTGGGCGGGCAAACATTGTTACAGCTTGGCTGGGAAGTAGTATTCACTCATCATATTCGCCAGATATTGCACCTTCCATGGGTTACTATTTATCCCTGTCTTTACAGAATTCCATGGAAGTTTGAAAAAGGAACCTAGGATGGAATTATGAAGTTGTCTGAAAGATGGTAGAATATAGTGGAACAAAATGGTAAGTACAAAGTAAATGTCGACATCTTTTTTATAAATGTGTC
Source organism: Architeuthis dux (assembly GCA_006491835.1). NCBI lineage: Eukaryota > Metazoa > Mollusca > Cephalopoda > Oegopsida > Architeuthidae > Architeuthis > Architeuthis dux. Next base: position 943,331 of record VCCN01006809.1, on the reverse strand, counting down.
TCTTACTTAATAAACATAACAGACTTTTAACCAATCCAATATTAAAGCATCGATGTATTTTTTTCCTGTATAATACGATTCCTATTTAACTATATGCATTTACATAAGGTCACAAGTGTGGGATACCTAATGAGGATCGAACTCACTTCATAGCAGTAACGGCCTGCTACACTAGCTCGTAAACCATTACTCCACAGCGATTCCTCAAAGTTTATTATGAATTATGAAAGAAATACTTCAAAGTTTGAGCGAATCTCCCTCTAATCAATAAGGATAGTTTTTAAACTAGTGTAAACCATGGATTTGGATATGTTGGGCCGCTTGGAGGAGAATAAAGATTAGGATTTCTTCCCTGAGAAGGTATCCAGCGATACGCAGCGTGATCATCCAGGAGAAGTAAATTAACATTGTAAATCGTTCTAAGCCAGCAAAATCAGCTGTATAGACAGGCTGGCTGTTTATGAATGGGCCGTTTTAGCGTGGGACCACTCCACGTAGCGGTTACTTCGTTGATACATGTACAATTGTTGCGAAATTATAAAACCTATGTATAATGCGAACTCATCAACTTTGATTTTCACATTTACTAGAGAATTTCTCGCATTATACACCGATAAATATGGTAAATTGATATACCCTGTTGAGCCAAAACATGATGTCAACCTGCCTAATAAGGTTTTGGTCATCCATGTGCTGGCAAAACAGTTATAACCCGATCAAGCATGGACAAAACCTCCAAAGCTTTCCTTTGGGATCTGGTGACAGCATTAACAGCAGGTCCCCCAACAGCCGCAAGTTACATGGTTGGGGTCCTGCAGAGTGAACCTGCACATCCCATAAGTGCTGAATGTTCCTGAAAACATTCTGGTACAACTTGTGCAGTATGGCAGAGCGCATTGTCCCGCTGAAAGATGCCGCTGCCATCATAAAAGACTGTTGCCACGAAAGGGTGCGTAGCACGATAGAACCCCCACCCACCCCGATCATCAGTGATTAAACAACGTAGGGGAACTTTAAAGACGAAAGAAAAGGTAACTATTTGAATGGAATAGCAGAAATATAGTTCTTCTTTATTAATAACAGTAATAAGCACCTAATAACTAGCCATAGTTGACGAAAGAAAAGGTATTTACTTTAATGGAATAGAAGAAATATAGTTCTTCTTTATTAATAACAGTAATAAGCAACTAATAACTAGCTCTAGTTGACGAAAAGACAACCTACTTAAATGGAATAGCAGAAATATAGTTCTCCTTTATTAATAACAGTAATAAGCCCCTAATAACTAGCCCTAGTTGACGAAAGAAAATGCATCTACTTGAATGGAATAGCAGAAATATAGTTCTTCTTTATTAATAACAGTAATAAGCACCTAATAACTAGCCCTGGTTGACGAAAGAAAATGCATCTACTTTAATGGAATAGCATAAATATAGTTCTTCTTTATTAATAACAGTAATAAGCACCTAATAACTTCGGTTGATTCCAAGAAGTTGGCGGTAAAATGGAGATAACTCCTGTTAGCCTTAAAATGAAGTGACGGCTATCTCTTTTTAAAACAGTAAATAAAAAACTTTATCTAAAAAAGAAACCTATAATGTTTCACAAAAATGTTCAAATGTTATGCTTTCTCCCTTTATTTATTTAGTTTTTATTTTGAGTTTGGGAGAGGTGATGCTCGTGCAGTATTTTGATCTAGGAGCATTACCTTTGGTTTTTCATTTTTCAATTAATTAGAAAATATTTGTCCGAAGTTTTCGAAAGAGTGGTATGAATGAATAAGGCAGAGAATGTCAATGAACAATACATTACAAGAAAAAAATTATAAGAAGAATTAGATATAGATATATAGATGAAAATTGATTTGCTGCTAGATTTAAGTCCAAATCGTGATAGACTAAGTAGATCAATCTTAAGTGTTTTTGTAAATTTATTCCAATCAGTAATGCATTTTTTGGTGATTGATTTTGATCCATATATAGTTGTTATGCAAGATGGAACATAGAAGCATCCCAGTTTGGAGCCTTTTGTACTTAATGAATGAATTTATTTCGTTCGACTAAAATACTCTTGAAGACAAGGTGGAGATACCTTATTTAATGAGTCATGTACAAGTAAACAATTTTGGAGTACCGTTTGATTTTCAAGTTTGAGGATGTTTAGCATATATAGGGTTGCGATTAGCATGACAGTCAGAAAAAGATATAGTACGAATGGCCCTATTTTGCAATTTCAAAAACATTTTGTTATAGATATTTAAGTTTTGTCCCCATATCTGGCAACCATAGGTAAGATGAGATGAGAAAATAGCATAATACAGAGTTTTTCAGATCTACAGCGTTTTGCAGTGGAATCGACTATTGGGGGTCTCATCAAGGTAGACCCCATGATATTTGATGATTTGAAATTCGTTTTTATCTTTAGATCAGGCACCTTTTAACCAGGTTTATGAAAGAATATGATTTCTGTTTTATCGCAATTAAGTGAGATTTTATTAGCAAATAACCAGTTATAAAGGAATTAATTGATTTTTGCATAGATTTTGCAGAACTGTCAATATTAAGGAGATTCGTGTCATCAGCAAAATGATAGACTTTGCAATTTTTAATTGCAGTGTAGATCGTTGATGTAAACAAGGAAAAGTAGTGGACTGAGCCCTGAGGGACGCCGTGTATTATTGGTTTTGTAGTAGATTTAAATCCCAATATTGAAACATATTGTGAGCGATTTTTTAAATATGAAGAAAACCAATCATTTGCAAATCCTCTGACACCATAACGGTCAGGCTTGGCAATCAATATATTGTGGTTAACTGTATCAAATGCGTTTTGAAGGTCTACGAAGATACCACAATAAATTTTGTTATCAAGGGCTTGCTTGATATTTTCTGTTATATCGATTGAGGCATGATTCGTTGAATGCTTCTTTTTTCAAAGATTTTGTTGAGGTTAGAAAGAAGGTGTTACGGCCGATCGGGCCCGCAATGGCCCCAACACATGAAATACGAAAATTAGGCATCCTACTTTTCGGCCGACCTCACAGCTCAGCTGCTGCTGATGTGGGCCACTATAAGTAACAGGCTCAAATCCCTAACTTTACCCTCTTCTCTTTTTGGTCCGTGCCTGGCACGTAAAACCTTTGTTTCTGCAGCTTTAACTTCACCACTACCCCTTCACTTCATGGTCTTTTCCTTGCACGTAAAATCTTTGTTCCTATAGCTTACTTTCCAAACAACAAAGTCTCTCCTTTCAACAATAATATGCAAACCCAGCCCTTTTTAGGGCCACAAAGTAAGTCCACATCGTACAAGCAACTACCACATTCAACATCCATCCAGTCTCTTCATCTTCCTCTTACATCAACAACACTAGTACATCCAGCATCCAACCGACAAACAAACTCGTCCCTAAAAAGGGATATCGGCCGATAACTACAAAAACTAGTAAGCGTGAGCCTGTAGCGGAGTTGCCCC